>LZPO01055248.1:25324-36659 GCA_001675575.1 Neotoma lepida
TGGGAGGAGGGAAGAGGAGGATCTTTGATTGGGTATGTAAAATGAATGGAAAATTTTTCATAATAAAAAAAATGTAAAAGAAAAGAAAGGCCTCATGCAGCCCAGACCAACTTGTAATTTGCCATACAACTGAGGATGACCTTGAACTTTTGATCCTTCTGCCTCTGCCTCTAAATGCTAGGACTAAAGTACCGCCATGCCCAGTTTTCTGTCATGCTAGGAATCAAATCCTCAGGGTCGTCTATGCTATGCAAGCATTCCATAAGCTAAGATAAACCCTAGCCCTATCTATTCTTCATATAGAATCTCACCACGTAGGATGACCATGAACTCAACATTTTCTACCTGCAACCAAAGGGCTTGACAAATATAGTCATGTGCCAACATCCCCAGCCTCTTAATCTTTTACATGATATTTTTATCATCTCTGAATTCAAACAATCCATTCAAGAAAGAAACATCATTGGTGATACAGTATACCCAATAGACTGTGACACTAGGAAAACTTACATATTGTTACATTGAAGTCTCAGTAATCTTAGGTTCTGCCAAAACAAAAACAAAAGCCCAAACCAATGACACAAACACTGAGCCTTTTTTTTAATTAACTAAAAAGAATCAACCACAATTGGCCTATATAGTTTTGCTGTCCTTTATCATAAGTCATTTGACAGGAAAAATGCAAAGCAAGAAGTAGGCCCAGCCCAGGCCAAATGTGATTTAACTTCTCTTAATATTCAATAACTCTTTCTGCCCACTCCGTGTAAGCACAGAATAACACAGAGAAACACATTCAGCTTGTTGTCTACTTTAATATCTATACTATCTTGCCTCTGGTTTCTGTAACTCAAGAGTGGAACAATTGTTCCCACTCTTAACAGGAAAGCAAGTTGAGCAATCCTAAAATTAATAGAAGGAAGACCCTGCTTAAACAGAACAAAAGGATGCTGTGGTTTCTTTGCAGGATTACATTACAGGAGGAACTCCTTAGAGACCCTGTAGTTTTCAGGCAATAAATATATACACCTGTACCTGCACTTGAATTGTGTGGGCATGATTTCCCTGAATGAATTTTGAGCATACTCTGCTCACCTGAATCATGTTAATCTTTGTTGTTGTTGTTTGAGACAGGAATTCACTCTTAGTGGTCTAGAAGTCACTCTGTAATCCTGACTGGACTGAAAATCATACAATCATCTTGCCTCTGTCTGCCGAGCGCTAGATAAAATTGTACTCTACAATGGCCAGCCTTGTTAATCTTCCTAAATGTTATTCTGTCTGCCTTTAGAAAGCTAAATGTGTATTCAACTTCATAAACTCTGAGTTGTCCTGTTTTTACATTATTACCCTTGAATAACTAGAGTATTGAGAGTGTTCGTAAGTGTGTGTCACTTCTATATCTTACCAAAATCCTCTTCAGGTAAAAAATTGGAAGCCTTTATCTATCAGATGCTTTGTGGATTCAGGGAAAGATCAAATGCCTGTAAGAAAATCTTTTTATTTCAAGTGCTATAAATTGAAGTCAAGATCATGAAGTTGGATAAGGGCTTTGATAATGACACCCCTCTCTCAATTCCAATATTATCTACTTCAAATCCTCGCCATTTTAGAATAATAGTAAGGATACATCCTGAGTAACTCTTCAGAATAAACTTTAGGTTATAGCTGATTTAGAACCCAGCCACATTCTTCACAGAAAAAGAAATTTATCCTAAAATTCATATAGAATCACAGAAGACCTAGGATAGCCAAAACAATCATGAGCAAACAGAACAATGCTGAAGAGAGTACCATGCCAGATTTCAAGCTAAAGAGCTGCAATAATAGAAACAGAAGGGGCTAGCACAAATCCAGACATGTAGAACAATGAAACCAAAAAAAGTCCCAAACATGAGTACACATAACTACAGCCATATGATGTTTGACAAAGATGTCAAAATACACATTGGAAAAAAAAGATAGCATCTTTAACAAATAATTGTGGGTAAACAATATCAACATGTAGAATAGTGAAATCAGACCCACATTCATTACCTTGCACAAAAGTGAACCCCAAATGGATCAAAGATCTCAATATATGACTGAAGAAGCTGAAATTTCCAGAAGAAAACATAAATAATACCCCACAAGATACAGGTACAAGAAAGGACTTTCTGAATAGAACTCCATTTAATCAGGACTTAAGGCCAAGAATTGACAGATAGGACTTCATAAAACTAAAAAACTTCTGTACAGTTAAAAGTACAATTAATTGAGTAAAGATGAAGCCCACATAGTAGGAGATAATCTTTGTTATGTATACAATTGATAAATGATTGATATACATAACATACAAAAAACACTTAACACAAAAGGAAAGGAACAAGAAAACAATAAATAACCCAGTTAAAAATAGGCTATGGATCTGACCTCTCATGTTCTCATGTTCTCAGACCTCTACATAAACCCAGTTACATTGAACCTGATAGAAGAGAATGTGGGAAGTAGCCTAGAATGCATTGGCACAGGAGACCACTTCCTAAATACAACACCAGTAGGACAGACACTGAGAGTGACAATTAATAAATGGGACCTCTTGATACTGAGAAGATTCTGTAAGGCAAAGGTAAATAAGACAGAACAATAGCCTACAGAATGGGAAAAGATCTTCACCAATCCCACATCTGACAGAGGGCTGATCTCTAAAATATACAAAGAACTCAACAAACTAGACATCAAAATACCAAACAATCAAATTTAAAAATGGGGTGAAGATCTAAACAGAGAATTCTCAACAGAAGAATCTCTAATGGCTGAAAGACATTTAAGGAATTGCTGGACATTCTTAGTCATCAGGGAAATGCAAATCAAAATGACTCTGAGATACCATCTTACACCTGTCAGAATGGCTAAGATAAAAAACACTCATAACAGCTTATGTTGGAGAGGATGTGGAGCAAAGGGAACACTCCTCCATTGTTGGTGGGAGTGCAAACTTGTACAGCCACTTTGGAAATCAGTATGATGACTTCTCAGAAAATTGGGAATCACTCTACCCCAAGACCCAATGATGCCACTCTTGAGCATATACCCAAGGGATGCTCAATCATACTGCAAGGACACTTGCTCAACTATGTTTATAGCAGCATTATTCCTAATAGCCAGAACCTGGAAACAACCTAGATGCCACTCAACCGAAGGATGGATTAAAAAAATGTAGTACATTTACACAATGGAGTATTACTCAACAGTAAAGAAAAACATCATGACATTTGCAGGATAATGGATGGAACTAGAAAAAACTCATCCTGAGTGAGGTAACTCAACCCGAGATAGACAAACATGGTATGTACTCACTCATAAGTGGATATTAGGTGCAAAGTAAAGGATAATCATGCTACAATTCGCAGCCCCAGAGAGGCTAGGATTTCCCTGGGAAGGGGAAATAGATGAGATCTCCTGAGTAAAGGAGGTAGAGGGTGGGAGGCGGGGAGGGGGAGTATGTGAATATGAGCAATCAGGTTGGCGCCATTAGGGCCAGGTCGGAGGGGGAGAGTATTGAAAGAGATATCTTATTAGGAAGGGGCATTTCAGGATTAGCAAGAAACCTGGTGCCAGGCAAACTCCCAGTAATCCACAAGGATGACCCAGGTAAGACTCCTAGCAATAGTCCAGAGGGTGCCTGAACTGGCCATTTCTTATAATCAGATTGGTGGCTACCCTAATTGTCATCAGAGAGCCTTCATCGAGTTAACTGATGGAAGCAGATGCAGAGATCTGAGGCCAAGCACTAAGCACTGGTCCGAGCTCCAGGAGTCCTGTTGAAAGGAGAAAGGAGGGACTGTACGAGGCAGGGGGGTAAAGGTCATAATGGGGAACCCACAGAGACAGCTGACCTGAGCTCCTGGGAGTTCAGCGTCTCTGGACCCACAGCTACGGAGCCTGGATAGGACCGACCTAGACTCTCAGCATGTGTGTGACAAATTTGAAGTTTGGACTGTTTGTGAGGCTCCTAGCAGTGGGATCAGGAACTGTCCCTGGAGCTTGAGTTGACTTTTGGGAAAATATTCCCCCTGTTGGGTTGCTTCACCCAGCCTTGATGCAGGGGGGAGGAGCTTGATCCTGCCTCAACTTAATGTGCCATGCTTTGTTGATGCCCATGGGATGCCTGCTCCTTTCTTAGTGGAGAAGGAGGAGGAGTCCATGGGGGAAGGTTAGGGGGGTGGGGTGGGGGAAACAGAGGAAAGGCAGGAAGGTAAACTGTGGTTGGAATGTCAAATAAATGAAAAGAATTAATAAAATAAATGAAAATGGTAAAAATATCTTTAAAAGTGTTCAACATCCTTAGCAATTAGAAAAATGAGAACTACTTTGAAATTTCATTTAACCTCAATCAGAATGGATAAGAAAAAAAAGAAAAAAAAAACGGAAACAAAATAAACCAAACCAAAAACCAACCCAAAAACCATGCTGGTGAGGCATGATTTTCATTTACTGATGCATTGCACACTGGTGGGGTCACTGTAGAAATCAATGTGGAGAACTCTCCAAAAGCTAAAAAGAAATCTATCCTATAACCCAGTTATGACCTTTTTTTGCCATATGCCTAAAGAACTTGACATTAACTCCACAGAAACTTGCTCAGTATTGTTTTTCTGTTCTATTCACAATATGTAAGTAATTTAAACAACCTAAATGTCTTGAAACTGATGAATGGATAATGTAAATGTGGTACAAATGCACAATGGAAGTCTATTCAGCTTTAAAAAAAAGGAATTTATAAAATTTGCCTGTAAAAGGATGGATCTAGAAAATATAATCATGAGGGAGGCAACCCATACTCAGAAAGGCAAACACTGCTAGTTTTCTTTTATCTGTAGACGCTATCTCAGACTCTTTAGATGTGAGCAAGCTGAGTTAACCTGGATTTAACCAGAGATACCAGGAAAGTAAAAAGGGAGCATGGATAAGAGGGGAGAGAATCAAACCCTAAACACATATAAATACAAGTAGCACTAAATGGATTTCACAAGCTGTATATAACAATAATAGCTAAAGAAGAGGTCATGGATTTGAAAAGGAGTTGGGGAGCACAGGAGAAGTTTGAGGGGGAAGGGAGGGAGTGAAAATGATATAAATATAATATTCATATATGAAATTTTAAAATAAATAATGACAAAAAAATGAAACCAGATACCAATTTCTGAGATGTGCTTTGCTCCTGTCAATTGACATTTAGGAGGCAATCTCGGACAGTCATTATTAAACTGTAAGGAATATGTGAGTTAATATGAATTTATAGGATGGAGTTTGAGCTTATGACTCTATCTCTCCTTTTGGTGCTCCACTTTCCCCTCAACCCTTGTGGAGTCTATTTAACACTCACATATTCAAAAGAATATTGTGCTGTGACACCTCATCAGATTTGATGGAGTTTAAGGTAGAGAACTACAATCCCACCAGTAGCTATTTACTTGAGATTTGTCTTTAGCACTTGATAAAATAGAAATTCAAAGATCCCAGCTAGACCTTGTGAATTTTAATGCCTAGGTGGAGGTTACACCTAATGTTTTAACAACTCCCAGGTGAAGCAAATGCACATTAAATTTGAGAAACAATGGATAGTGCTAGAGGGATATTAGAATTAGGGAGAACTGATGAAAAGAAAAGCAAATATACAATACTGAAGAAAAGACTGAGTTCTGTACCTATAAATAAAATTACACTGCTTGATCAATATGAAGCATGTTTCTGATTAAAGAGAAATACCCAGTAGCAGGTAGAGGAAGGAGTTAAACAGTGTACATGCCAGTGGAAGTTAAGGAGGAATAGACAAGAGATTGCAATAATTCTATTTATACAAAACAAAGTGTCTTCTGCATCTAGAGAGGAGGCCAGAAGAACCTATGGTAACAATACTATAGAAGGAATATGCTATAGGTTTTATTTTATTTTAGAATCAGGTAGAGCAGGCCTAGTCTGAAGAGTAGGGAGTAACAGCTCAGAGATGCATTACAGTGAAGTGAGAGGTAATGGGGTGGTAAGGAGCAGATCCTACCTGGGAAGCGGATAAGGGAGGTCTCACAGGATCCTGAGGAGTGGACCTAGTTGGAGGATCAGGGCAACCAAGTATCTAAAGACCTAAGGAGGTGTTTGGGGTGGGAAGGAGGAGACTAGTTGTCTGTCTGATTAGGGAACTCCCTAAAGGGCTTGATGAGCTTATTGATTAGGAAGCAGCAGTCCTACCTGGTGGTAATAAGAAATGGAGTCTTAAAAGAGTAGAGCCAGCAAATGAGAATTTGGACTTCAGATGACTACTCTCATATCCTAAGATTAAAAATCAAAACAAATATACAGGCATAGACACCATGCAAAATATCATTTTTTCCTTGGCGAGGATGTCTATACATGGAAAAGAGGAGGTATTACATAAAATGTTGAATTTCTGGGTTGAGATATATTGTGGTGGTAACTCTTGCCTGCTATGATCAAAATACTTGGTTTAAACTTCATAACCACACACAACAAGAAAATTAATTTCTTCATAAAAATTCTCTGCTTAATACAACTTTACAGATTTCCCACCTTTGATTAGGACTGTCTCAGCAGTTTCCAATTTTAGCAAAGTCCCTGCTATCCTATATTAACAAGAGTATCCCATAGTAGATATTGAATAATGTTTTTCATCTGCCACCATCCATCCATGGTATCTTGTCACACTGAATTAACTTCAGCCAGAATCCCTAGTAAAGCTTAATAATCATAACTCTACTGGCCTCCCTACCTTTTCCTGGATCATAAATTCACGCTTTCTTATGTTTTACTCTGTGTTAAGCCAATCTCTCTCCACATAAATACTCTGTTTTAATAGTCACTTTAGATACATCAAGGGTTAGTTTCATCATGCTTTAAGAAGTTGTCATTGAGTTCCAGACATGAAGGTATATGTCTATTAATTCCAGCACTTGGAAGGCAGAGGCAGGAGGTTTGGCACATATTTAAGGCAAGCTTGGTCCAAACCAGCCAGTTCTAGACAGGAAGATCCTGTTTCAACAGACCCATTGCTCACCCAAAATTATTGCTGAATACATTTCAAATATTACACACACACAAATACACACACACACACATCTGAATACTGATATGTTATGCAAAATTCACGTTATCCTTTAAGAGGATGTGTGTGTGTCATTGCAGAAAATAGGCACCCAAAAGCTTTTTTCTTTGGCCTCTGTCATAATAACTGTGGTTATAGAAATGTGTGGTCATTAATTGAATGGAAATTGTGGTTAAAATGAATCTCACTGAAACAGAAAAGGTATACACTGTGCCATCAAAAGTACCAACAACTATTTAAAGAAATTTGGATGATTGTATTAAAACAATACAAAAATATATTGAGGATGGCATATAAATTGACATCTTCTGTAATCATAGCGTAATTGCAAAAGTATTTTCATTTGTTATATAAACACAACCTTTGTCATGACATTTCTAATGCCAGATCCAAATGAAACAAGTAAAAGACTAAACAGAGAAGGTCGGTATTTTATTATTCATATTTATTTTTATATTTTGAGACAAGGTCTAGCTAGCCTGGAACTTAATCTGTAAACCTGCCTGGCCTGAAACTCATAGAGATCTACCTGCCTCTGCGTCTTAAGTAATGGGATTAAAGGCATGCTCCACCTGACACAGCTATGTAAGACAGAGTCTCAGTAGCTGGCTTTGACATACAGGTACGCTTAACGTTGCTTCCCAGAAACTGTGATAATAGACCTGGGCCACCAATGCTTGACTTTGGATATCTTGAAATTTGCATTGCATCTGTGTATATTATAGAGAGGGTAGATATAAATCGATGAATTAAACCAGTAGTACTGATTAGCAAGGTGGTGCACACAGGTGATACCAATACAGAATGGTGGATATGGCAGGACTATTGAGTATGAGGCTAGCCTAAGCTACAGTGTGAGACCCGGTTTCAAACCACCAAAACAAATAGAAACCAACAACCCCTACACAGGACTAACAAATAAAACCCTGAAAATTTGAAAGTATGTATAAAATATAGAAAATATAAGACATCCCTTTCCAATGACCACAGAAATGAAAACCAGGATAGGATGTAGCCTGCCTTTTCCAGCACTTCAGAGCAGAGAAAATTATGGCTGTTCAGGGCTCACTTTTCTGCAAGATTGGTTCCCTGCCTACTCTTCACAAGAGATGGGGAAACTAGCCATGGACTGAATGATGATGAATTTCTGGGTTGTGGCTCAGCAAAAGAGTTGACCCATGCCCTCTAGGGTAGCTTCTTTGAAATTAATTTACTTCTGTAGAACGATAACCTGCAAATTTAAGCAGGCATACTCAACACAGTACCTCTGGATTTTTTATTCTGAACATGAAGGGGTTCTGGGTAGTCAAAGCTTGGCCTCACATTCTTTTTGTTTGTTTCTTGTTTTTTGTTTTTCGAGGCAGGGTTTCTCTGTGTAGCTCTGGCTGTCCTGGAACTCACTCTGTAGACCAGGCAGCCTTGAACTCACAGAGATCCACCTGCCTCTCTCTCCCTGAGTGCTGGGATTAAAGACTTGTACCACCAAACCCAGTGAGGCCTCAACTCTTAAGACCCAGAGTACGTGCAGAACATAGGCTGCAATTTTCTCCAGAAGTAATGGTTTTCAAAATGGGTTCTGTTGGGACAGTGGGTGCTGCAGGGTCTAAAACAAGAACTGATTTTTAATGTCTGACACTCTTACAATGGACCAGTGAAGAAGCTTAAAAGTATTTGACTAGTATGCTCCAGGCTCCATTCCCAGCACCTTGTGATACAGAATATGGAGGTGCACACCTGTAATAATAGCATCCAGGGCATGGAGGCAGGAGTATCAGAAATTCCAGATTATTCTCCACTGCTGCAAGCCCCAATCATATGATTATGATTGATGAAATCATAGGATTTCAGCTGATTATGACAAAGCTAATACCTGGAAGCCAAAGGCCATCCAGAGGTCAAGCTGAGCCTCAAGGAGTCTTGGTGATATTGGCTTTTGATTATTAGATGTTTCCTGCTATGAATTTTTCATGTGCTACTGTAGTTTTTCCATCATTCATTGAGCACTAGTTCCCCTCTACTAATGGAATATTTAGATAACCTTCTGTGCAGTAATGCACCCAGGATTCCTAATTTCAGGCCTTTCTGTCATTACTGTCATTAGCAATATCTGGCCAGGACCATCACTGGATAGACAAATGTATCTTATGAGAGATACCTATGAACTCTCTAAAAACAAACTTAGACATCCAGACTATCTGTTTGAGAAGGTTTGGCAGATGTGCTAATTAAGCTTAACTTTCCCCTTTCTAAAGTGTTTTCTCTAGTTTACATCCACCTTTAACTATTGATTTAGAACCTAAGGGTTTCTACTTACAGGTACATCAAGCTGACTCAGGGTGCCCAGCCACTGAGTGCACTACCTTGCCCTGCCAGAAAACCCCAGTAATCAAGATAGCTTGGACAGATAAGGGGCCAAAGGAAAATGAGGCAGTTTTATTTCCACTCCTCACTGATAGACTCCTAACACTTTAACCACTTCTAAGAAATAGTTGAGCACATAAATTCCCCCTTGCTCAGTATTAACCAAATTTAGCCCTCAGTTGATTCTATTCCCCATTAGTCACTTCCCCCTTGGGTTGCTGATGATGGCTGGCAATTACTGNTCTTTTCTGTGGATCTTATTGCCCGTTTTTTTGACCCTGACGGAATTCAAGCCTGGTGACCTTGCTTTAACCAGAGCATTGCTATTGCACAGGTATATAACTGTAAACCTCAGAGACTTGGGAGGATGAGACAGAGAAGAGAAAGAGAATGGAAGAACTAGATGGGTAAGAACTGGAGAGGAATGAACTGAGATTGGGAAGAATTAGAATGAAGGGCTAGAAGAGAGAACTAGAGGAACAAGATGGAAGATGAGGAATAACCACATGGGGAAGAACAAGATGAGGAAGAAGGAGATGGGAAAGGAGCTAAGATGGGAAAGAACTACATGGATGAGAACCTAGATGAGGAAGAAATAAGATGATAGAATTAAGATAGAATTTAGAGATTACAGCAGATAAATGTAGAGATAAATCAGGCAAGAAAGGAGCTAGGCATGAGAACAGAACTGAAGCTGTGCAGATACAATTTAATCCCAGAGGAATAAAGTAGACAGACTAAAGAGCTCAGGTACTTAGACTCTTTTCCCAAAAATAATTCATGCTCTCTGTAGCTTCTCTTCTAAGAGCCTGGGGAGAAAATTATTAAAGCTGGAACCTAATAATTTTTGAGACTCCACAACATAGCAATCTGGTGGCTAACTTAGGATACATGAAAACTCCTCTCAAAAAAAAAAAGAAAAGAAAAAAGGTAAACAGCAGATATATGGCTATATATCCCTGGTTATATGAGTAACACTATCAGTAAATATTGCTATCTGAAAGATTGCAATTTACATTTTTAGATTCATGAAAGGAAAACTCCAACTTATAAAACATGGTAACACCATTTCTACAAATCAAATACTGTCTCTCTTACTAAAACATGATCAGAACTAATAGTACCTTACACCAATTTAAAGACATACACATACACACATGTGTTTTTGTTATATATCAGAAAAAGATAAATACTGAAATACTATATAATACCATTTGTATGGAAGGAGAAATAAAACTCTGAATTCTGCAGAGGCAGAGAGTTGAATGCTGATCACTGGTGTTGGGGCATGGCTCAAGGAAATGTGGGTTAAGGCTATATAATTAGGATGCTTTGGAGCAGTTTTGAGGCAACTCTAGCTGAGAGTTTGGTTTTACAGAACTTACAAAACAAGTTACCATGGAAAATTTTGAGGAAATGGGATGGCTGCAGTGATTACTGTGGGGTACAGCTGTCAGTCTGCTTGATGGCTGTGAATCCTGCTCCTGAATACAAAGATGTAACAAAACCTCCTGCTTCTTGGATTGTCCTTGTGAATGGTCTCATATTTTAAAAGTTCAGCAAGTAAACTGAGAACTAAGCAGTGGTGTGGAACAAGGAACAACATGGTGGACTCCATGGTAGGCAGTCTACCTGCCTATAGAAGTAAGGTGACAGCAGAATGAAAGTTATTAATGATAGAGGGAAAAATTAAAAGTAGAATTCCACATGAGTTTCATTAGCACTATCTTAATTACTGACAAGTGTAAATGCAAAACCTATAGCTCTCTTCATAAAGAGAACAAAAGGTAGCTTATTCTGGATCCATTCTGAGTGACCATGGCTTACAAACACAGATTTAGGTTACCTCCCATTCTGTTTTCCAACATGGAAGCAGTT
>LZPO01055248.1:45637-59620 GCA_001675575.1 Neotoma lepida
CACACACACACACACACACACATCATATAAAACAAACACACATATGTAAAGGCTACAGTGAAACTTTAAGAAATTGGAAAAGTAAATTTAAGAAGAACCAGAGCCTGATATGCCTTTCATGGTTATAGATTGACAGGGTTATTATTATGAAAATGTCCATTCTACTGAAAGCAACTAACAGATTCAATTTAATCCCCATCAAAATCCCAGAAAATACTTTCACATAAATTAGAAAATAGAAATTGTAAATTCATGTGTAAATACAAAGGACTTTAACAGAAAAATAATCCTGAACAATAAAGAGCAAGAAGTATCTACCATTCCATATTCATGTTATACTATGGAGCTAAAATAATAAAAACAATATGGTATTGGCATAAAAACCAAGAGAGCTAGGATAGAACCAACTGCAGGGAGCTGTGGGAATTACAGCAGTGACAACTAGTGTTTAATAGGATGACCCACCAGACCCACCTGATGGGGAGCCCTACTTGGCAAGGCCCTGGAGTCACTGGCTGAGGAAACCGGTTGTTTTCTGTATATAATTTCTGTCATGTGCCACTACATTTCTTCCCTAAGACCTGCTATGGATGTTTCCCCACTGCTTGGGTGTTTATCTCAAGAGTATATTCCATCTTTGGGCACACTTATAGTTCTGGATGGTCAGAAGTTGATTTTGTTTTAAGCTGTATAATTCTGATATATAGGAATAGTTCCAGAATATTCTTCTTTCCTGACACAGGAAAGTAACAGTATTCTCAGTCTGAAAGACAGCTAATTCTGGACTTCAGAACAAATTCAAAACAGACTAAACTGCCCCTGCAGAAAATACACAAAGAATAATTCCTAGCTGTTGTTTATTGCTATATCAAGGCCAGGCTATTTACATTGAGATATGGCTCCTTGCAGTAGCTCTCTTTCTGCATGTACTCTGACTGTGTTCAAGGTTCAGGTAATTGTTTAATTATCTGGGATCTCTCACCGACTCAGAGCTATGTGCATAGATCAATATGACATCACTAGCTTAAGAGAAACTACGTGATTTATCTTGTGTTTTGAAAATGTGTAGGGCCCTGAAAATGTAATGTATAATTGTCCAGAGTTTGGCTTGGGGCAGTAATGGTGGTGTGGAGAGAGGGGGCTGTGTAGAGCTATGTGAGAGAGGCTGCAGACTGTGAGTGAAATGTGAGTGTTTGTGTGTGTGTGTGTGCACATGCATGCGCGTGTGTGCTTAGTGAGAGATGAAGAACCATGAGAGAAGTATGAAGGAGTGAGTGAATGATGTAAAAGAAAGTGGATCAGTGATTGTGATTGAGAAAGCTGTGTGAAAGAGCTGCTGCTACATAGAGGAGCTGTGCCTAGGAACTGTGTAAAGTGCTGCATCGTGAGAGAGCTGTGCAAATGAAATGTGTAGCTGTGGCTGTGTGGAGATTTGTAACTGTGTGGAGGGAAGGAAGATGAAGCTGTATGGAAAAGAGATGTAGAAGAGAAATATAAGTAAAAGAAAGATGTGTCCCCATGTGAAAAATGTATGTATGTAAAGATATGTATCTGTATGTATCAGTGGTGAGATAGGTAGCTGTGTGGAGACAAAAAGAGTCAGAAACCATTCTTAAGATGAAGTAAAAGAAAAAATTACCCACAGAAAGGGTGTGTGTTTCCTTATTTTACCAGTCAGATAGATAGAAACTATTTCCAAATACCCTCAGATAGAAAAAGTCTAACCCTCAGATATATGAAAGGATTTTTCCTAATCCCTAGCTACTCTATGATTTTCTATCCACAATGCTTGGGCAGTTCAGGGTATCTGGCCTTCCCCAGTCTTTGATAACCAACATGACTGTCAAAAAAGAAAAAAAAGGAGATGAAATGATTCCTAATGATATTCTATTATACTCATAGATTGTCACCAGAAAGGCTTCACTCAGCAGCTGATGGAAACAGATGCAGAGACCCACAGCCAAACACTGGGCAAACCTTGGAGAAAATTGTGGAAGATGGGGAGGAAGGATGATAGCAGATGGAGGGGTCAAGGACACCACAAGAAAATACAGAGAATCAACTAACTTGGGCTCATAGGAACCCACAGAGACTGAACTGACAACCAGAGACCTTGTATGAGACTGATCTGCACATACACTACAATTGTGTAGGTTGGTCTTCTTTTAAGACTCTTTACAGAGGGAGCAAGGTCGGACTCCATTACCTGCTTTTGGGACCTTTTCCTCTTACTGGGTTGCCTGGTCCAAGTTTAATATGAGAGGAAGTGTTTAGTCTTACTGCAATTTGATATACCATGGCTGGCTGATATACATGGGAGACCTTAACATTTTCTGAAGAGAAAGGAGGAATGGATAGTTGGGTAGGTTGTGGGGGTGGAATGGGAAGAAAAGAGGTAGGAAGGGGAAATTGTAATCAGACAAGGGAAAAATTGATTAATTAATTAACCAATAAAAAACCCTAAACACACAAATCGATGGAATAGAGTTGAGGACTCAATATAACACCCACACTAATATAATCATCTAATAGTTCACAAAAACATAAAAACGTTTTCAATAAATGGTGCTGACTAAACTGCACAGCTACACTCATAAGGATGAGATTAAATCTTTACCTCTTACCCCGCACAAATTCAACTGCAAATGGATTGAGGACTGCAACTTAAGACCTGATGCCCTGAATATGATAGAGGAGAAAACAGGAAACATACTTGAACTCATTGAAGTAGGAAATGACTTTCTGACCAGGACAACGATATCACAGGTATTATGTTCCACAACTAATAAATGTGACATCATGAAACTAAAAATGATTCTGTACAGCAAAGGACACTATCATTTAATTGAAGAGACAGCCTTTGGATTGGGAAGATGAGACAGAGAAGAGAAAGAGAATGGAAGAACTAGATGGGTAAGAACTGGAGAGGAATCAACTGAGATGGGGAAGAATTAGAATGAAGGGCTAGAAGAGAGTATTAGAGGAATGAGATGGAAGATGAGGAAGAAGCAGATGAGGAAGAATAAGATGAGGAAGAACAAGATGAAAAATACAGAGTTGGGAGAGGAGCAAAGATGGGAAAGAACTAGATGGATGAGAACCTAGTTGGGGCAGAACTAAGATGAGAGAATTAAGATAGAACTTAGAGAGGACAGAAGATAAATATAGAGATAAATAATGCAAAAAAGGAGTTTGGCATAGAACAGAACTGAAGCTGTGTAGATAGAATTTTATCCCAGAGGAATAAAGTAGAAAGACTAAAGAGCTCAGTGTATTTAGATTCTTTTCCCAAAAATAATTTACAATGTTTGTAGCTTCTCTTCTCGGCCCTGGGAAGAAGATTATTAAGGCTGGGCCCTAATAATTTTTGAGACTCCACAACATAGCAATCTGGTGGCTAACTTAGGGTACATGGAACCTCCTCTCAAAAAAAGAAAAAAGGTAAACAGCAGATATGGCTATGTATCCTTGGGCATATGAGTAACACTCTCAGTATAGATTACTATCTGAAAGATTTCCATTAATATTTATAGATTCATGAAAGGAAAACTCCAAGTTATAAAACATGATAACACCATTTCTACAAATCAAATTCTGTCACTCTTACTAAAACATGATCAGAAGGAATTGTATCTTACAAAAATTTAAAGTCACACACATATATACATATATATTTTTGTTATATATCATAAAAAGATAAATACTGAAATACTATATAATACCATTTGTGTGGAAGGAGAAATAAAACTCTGAATTCTGCAGAGGCAGAGAGTTGAATGCTGATCACTGGTGTTGGGGCATGGCTCAAGGAAATGTGGGTTAAGGCTATATAATTAGGATGCTTTGGAGCAGTTTTGAGGCAACTCTAGCTGAGAGTTTGGTTTTACAGAACTTACAAAACAAGTTACCATGGAAAATTTTGAGGAAATGGGATGGCTGCAGTGATTACTGTGGGGTACAGCTATCAGTCTGCTTGATGGCTGTGAATCCTGCTCCTGAATACAAAGATGTAACAAAACCTCCTGCTTCTTGGATTGTCCTTGTAAATGGTCTCATATTTTAAAAGTTCAGCAAGTAAACTGAGAACTAAGCAGTGGTGTGGAACAAGGAACAACATGGTGGACTCCATGGTGAGCAGTCTACCTGCCTATAGAAGTAAGGTGACAGNNGAATGAAAGTTATTAATGATAGAGGGAAAAATTAAAAGTAGAATTCCACATGAGTTTCATTAGCACTATCTTAATTACTGACAAGTGTAAATGCAAAACCTATAGCTCTCTTCATAAAGAGAACAAAAGGTAGCTTATTCTGGATCCATTCTGAGTGACCATGGCTTACAAACACAGATTTAGGTTACCTCCCATTCTGTTTTCCAACATGGAAGCAGTTNCATNGANTTTTTTNNAATAGATTTTATACAGAACAATGTCATAAATCAAGGCAAATTTAAAATACATTGGAGGTATTTCAGAGAGACAGACACATCAAAATGGGGAAGCTTTTCTAGAGGTCTAGGATGTTATGTGATGACATTATTAATTTTNGGGTTGGTAGAAGCTAGTTGACTGATAATAGATTCTAAAAGGTATTATGTTTTGTTTTGTTTTTATTTTGTTAGTGACAATCTGTTAGGTCTAACACAAGTTGGTTAGGAAATGGCTGTTCTGGAAGGCTGATATTAGCCCAAGATAAGATAAATAGTCTCTGGACCTGCAACATTTCAATGTCTCCACAGTACTGAAATTCTAATCAACCAACCAGTCTCTGCACACTGGGCTTCTTTTCAAAAGTGTTGCAGCCCACTTAGGTTTCCTANGTTTTACCCAGCAGGACTATAAAAGAGGATGATTGGACCATGGGCCCAATTAGGAGGTGTAAGGTAGGGTCTACATTTGGTTGTACCTAGCAAGGGGGAGGTCTTTTGCCCCTCCNCTTGGCATTGTTATAAAAATGACTTTATAATAAAGTTCTGGGCCAATGGAAATGGATCCAAGCCCACCCGAGGTGATCCTGTGTTTCTCTTTGTTTCTCTCCCCTCTATATTTCTACCTAAGTCTCTTATCCCTCATTCCTCAAGAGTCTCTGGGGTATATAAATGTGGGAGCTGGTCTCCCACACAAAAGCTTTCATTTGCACAGTGAAGGTAAAGTGAAAAGTGACTTGGCTAAACATATTATGTTGAATTTTATAGAAAGAGAACATATAATGTCTCTGTTTAAGCCATTTTTCCAGTCCTGTGATTTAGGTGTTATACATTAGGTTAATGATGCCTCTTTTTGTAGGTTAGTGGCAGAATTTTTTAACCTAATTTCAACTGGGTAAAATTCCTGGCAATGTGGGNAGGGAGTTCAATGACTTCACAAAAGTGAGATATTCAAAGGTTCACAGAAGACCAGAGGGGAACACCTAAACACTTGCCCTTTCATATAAACTCAATTAAACCCACAAGGAAGTCATATGAGGAAATTCATCCTCTGCAAACAAATTGTGTCTCATGTGAATNGATTCTCAGTGTGTTGCCTAATATGGTCAGTAGCTTTAGGCAGAGTACANACTATTCTTACCTCTAGTCTAGGAAGACTGCAGGGCAGAGTGATGATATACAAAGATGAAGTAGAAAAGGTCAGTCATGTCGCAACAGCCTTTCCATCAGGCAATTTCCTGCATGGCTTTTACAATACTACAGGGACTTATTCACTCCACGGACAGGATCATCCTATTCCTGTAGGGATTCCCGGTTGTCAGAGTCTGTTCTTGAATGCTGTACTTCCAAAAAACAAAAGATGTATGAGTTGTAGGGTGGCCATCTAGACAGCCATTTTTAGAGCCCAAAATAATACTTTCATGCTAGCATGAGCATAAACTTCTTAAGGACTGCTCTACTAGGCTCTTCATTTCTTCACTGTGTACTCTTCATGTGATATGGACCAGGTCTTGGCTAAGATAGGGTTGAAAACTGTTATCTTTGCATCTAAGAAGCACCATGCAGCAAAAGCAGGGAAACCTTTTTGCAGTGGTGGAGCACTCCTTTTATCCCAGCACTCAGGAGTCAGAGGCTCGCAGGTCTCTGTTAGTTCCAGGCCAGCCTGGTCTACATAGGGAGTTCCAGTACGGGCTCGAAGATACATAAAGAAACTCTGTCTTAAAAAACAACAACAAGAAAAAAACAAAAAAACCCAAATAAACAAACAAACAACAAAAACAGGGAAACCAAGAAAGACAAGGAAAGAGGAAAACAAGAGTTATAGGAAAGAAGAAAGATGAAGAGTCAAATGTGGAAAAAACACATAATATCTTAATATATTCTCTGTAATCTATAGGAAGCCATAAATTGGAGCATGAGGATAGTACTAGGATTACCTCTAAGTAGTCAACACTCTATAAGGGAAATCTGTAGAAACAGATGATGAGCCCTGCAGCTTAAGGTTCTCCTCATTGTGGGGTCCCATGAAAAAAAGCAAATAAGCATCAAAACAAATAGAGTTTGACTGTGGAAGATAAAGGGGAGGATACTAAATGCATTGTAGTATAGGATATTCAGTATCTTGACAAGGTATCTTAAACCTGTAGAAATACAAGAACCAGTCAAAAGCAACAAAAGTAGATGGAAATAGATGATAAAAATCAGAGCAGAAATCAATGGAAGGGAAATGAAAAAATAAAATAATTCATAAAGCACTCCCAATCATAATAGCCTTAATCAATGGTTCTCAACCTTCTTATTCCTTTGTCCTATAAGATGAATTTCTAAAGGGTCTTGTTAAATAGAACATGGAAGCAGAAATAGGGGTGAAAGTCTGACAGAGATTAGAGGAATTAGGAACAGCCACCAGCCTCACCTTACCAACGCTGATGCTTCCAAAAGCGTGTGTGATTTCCTATATCTCCACGTCCATATCCCTTTCTGTTCTGTTCTCCCATTGGCTCTCTCAGCCTNGCTACATCACTTCCTGTCTGTCTGTATAGACTTCCAGAATTCTATGGTTGATGTTGGGATTCAAGGCATGTGTCTTCACGCTTGACTCTTTCTAGTGTGATCTGGATCTCACATCAATACAGACTGGCCCTGCCTGCTAGGTGATAGGATTAAGGGCTTGTGCTAACATTGCAAGGCTAACGGCTGACCTTGTTCCTCTGATCCTCAGATAAATTTTGTTGGGAGACATAGATAAAATACCACCACATTTCCCTCTTTGTCTAATCACAATAAAAAAGTTTAAAAATTTATAACTAATATAAAAAACTATATAAAATAAGCACAATAACTATATACAATATATACCAGCTATTAATACATCAACCATGTCTAGTCCATTTTCATTTGACAGATTCAGAGAAAATATTCCATTATCTATCCTATTTTGTTGAGTTCTAAATGTACCTAATTCACTTTCTATACTAACTTATATTACTAACAGAAAACTATCTTGTGATATCTTTCAAATTTATACACTTTATACCTTTTTAAATTTTTAACAAAGAAAATTATAACTATAACTATAACTATCTAATCTTCAACTCCCTCAGAAACCTGAGAAGGAAATAATATTACTAAGTAAAACAGGAAGTACAAAACAAGCAACTTCCAAAAAAAATGTGAGTGGACAGAAACAGCAGGCTGCCTGGACAGTCACCTGAGGTTTTTCTTTTCTTTTTTTTTGCAGTGTTGGGGCATCATCTTCAGCCTATTGGCTTAGCATATCTGACAGACTCATTTGTGAAGCAGGATGTACACAAGGCCTACAGCTCGATCCCACATTCAATGCAAGTATTCCATGTACCAGATAAATTTGAATTCCGTCAGTGTCCTGTCATGATTCAGAATTTTAAATTCTGGAAATTGCTGGTGTTTTGGAATGCGGCTCCCCATTTTTCTGGGCTTGTGGGTGGCTTTACCTTGGCATCCCAGTCTTCTCTGCTTGTAGGTGGCTTCATCTCCGTTGTTAAATGCAAGCCTATCATTGAGAGGTCAGACACCATCAGCCTAGTTACTCCTCCAATATAATTGTTCCAGCTACTGTTCCACAGCACACCAGTAGCCATCAGTCGACTGCCTGTTCAGCTGACTTCGAAGGAAGAGGCACAGTACCTTTTCCAGATTGCAAAGCCACTTCAGCGATGGTGCCATATTGTTTTGGCCTCAGAGAATGCCTGTTGCCAAAGCTGCAACCACACTTGTCTTGGCAAGGATCAGTAATCCTTTGTTTTGTGTCCTGCTTGTGGATTTTGAACATCATAATGTTAGCAGTCAATGCGAGGGCACTTTCTTACCTAGTGGCTAACTTTTGCAACATGAAAGTTAAGCCTATATGCAGTCTCTTCAATGCCCATATCTTCTCTGAAATAAATTGGTGCTGCCAGGAGCCAACATATCTCATAGTCATAAAATAAGAAAAAAAATCTAAGTTATTAAAACATTTTAAATGCCATATTCTGTAGATCTCTGAAGGGTTTGAAGATGACCTGTCTATCTAAAATATATCTCTGCTTAACCTTGAAAACACCTAATATGACTACAAGTTCAATTATAATGACTAATTATAACTCTCATTTCTCTATATCTTAATAGTTGAATAATCTACCTCTTATCTATATCCTCTTTTTTTTCAAACAAGAACCTGAAATCTAATCTCTTTAGCCTTTATTTAGCCTTTTTCTTGACCATTAACAATAATAACTTGTAATTAACCATCCCAAACAATGAAAATTATCCCCAACCTAAATCCCATTGAAAAACCAAAACCACCCACCCCACCTCTTNGGAATGTGGGTACTGTGTTCTTAAATTTGCTTCCTGCTGTTTGTGGGTGAAGACATCTTTAGGGGATGCTGAAAAGAAAATTTTTGGGTTAATTGTCAAGTCTGCAGTGGTAGCTGTATCATTTGTTTTCCAGTCTCTGCATACAAAAGTGGAGGGCTTATCTCAAGTCCCCACTCGAATAATCGGTGAGGCTGGATCATGTCAACTAGCCATCTCGAGATTGTCCTGAGCAATTTGTAGTGCAAAGCTGATCTTTGACTGATGTTTTTCAGCTTAGTGGTATTATTATTGTCCGCATGGAATTGTTGTTTTGGGGCCCCATCATCTTTCTAGAGACTTCAAATCTTTTATCAGACCTGGTAATGATTCCCTGCAGAAAACTTATAGAGACTTAAACACAATAACATGTATAGGCAGCTAACTGAATCTTTTTCTAGAATTAATTAGTACACTATATGACCATTGATACTATGACAACAGTTTAAAATATATATACATATCGATCTTATAAATTTTGATATAAAATTCATACTTTAAGCAGAGTTTAAAGAATCAAAATAGAACCAAAGAGTTGAAAATAGTAGCAATAGAATAGTCCCTTAATTTTTTGGTTTTCTTCTGTCCCATATCAGATGGCTCTTCTGACATGACAAAGGGATTTTGTATTTTTCTTTTAACAAACATGCTTGGGTTTAGAGAAGGAGAGAGCCATCCTCCAACTCCAAAGCCAGCTTTTATTTTTAATTGAATTAGGACTACATAAAAACCATTTGTGTTAAATGTCTGTAGAGAAGAGCAGAAACAAACATTTAGGAAGACTTATGAAATTTTATATATGATATATCAATTGGCCAATTTAGTCTTTTTCTTTGAACATTTATTCTGGATAATTTGTCCTTTTTCTTCAGATGTCTCATTTGTCCAGTGTTCTTTAGGCTTCTTAGCCTTCATTTTCCTGAAAGATAAAACAAAAACACTTCCCCAAGCCTAACTTTGGGGAGGTTCCCTTTTGGCAAGTTATATCTGATTACATGAAAAGGCATTTGTTAGTGGTATAAGTTAATTTTAAATTAGATGGTCATGCTGGTTGGTGAACTATCACCTCTTCTAATTAAGAGGTCTCTCATGTTCAAATCCAACCTTTATCAATTTTGATGGTATCCATAGCTTTTCTTCTTCTGTAGAGACAAAAGCAAAACCTTGTCCCTAAGGAAACACATATCCTGGTTTCCATTCTGAGGTCAGCACATCCTTAAAATATGTAGACTGATTTAACTCTGTAGTTTTTTCTATTATCCAATGCCTCTCTGCAGCTGTTGTTCCTTTCTGATTAGCATTGAGAAAATTCAAAGTTAATAGCGCATTATGTAATCTATTTCTGGGGTTTTTGTTATCCCTTTCTGTTTATTTAGCATATCCTTTAGAGTTTGATTTGATCTTTCTATGACTGCNTGGCCTGTAGGATTATGTGGTATACCTGTAATATGCTTTATATTGTAATAAGCAAAAAACTATTTCATTTTAGCAGAGACATATGCTGGAGCATTGTCAGTTTTAATTTGTGCAGGTATACCCATGATGGCCATAACTTCTAACAAATGCCTGATTACTGAATCAGCTTTCTCAGAACTCAAAGCAGTTGCCCATTGAAATCCTGAATAAGTGTCTATAGTGTGCTGTACATATTTCAGTTTTCCAAATTCTGCAAAGTGAAACACATCCATCTGCCAGATTTCATTCCTTTGAATACCCTTTGGGTTACATCCTGCTGGTAATGGAGTTTGGTTGTAAAAAGAGCAAGTAGGACATTTCTTTACAATTTCCTTGGCTTGTTGCCAGGTAACGGAAAAATCATTTTTTAAACCTTTACTATTGACATGATGTTTTTTATGAAATTCTGAGGCCTCCAGCACATTTCCTACCAATAGTTTATCAATCTCATCATTACCTTGTGCTAGAAGGCCTGGCAGACCCTTATGGGATCAGATGTGAGTTATATATAATGGATGCTTCCTATTTCTGATTATATCTTGTAACTGAATAAATAACAAAGTTAATTCTAACTCATCAGGGATAAATTCTGCAGTCTCAATATGTAATACCACTCTTTCAGTATACTTGAGAGTCAGTAACTATATTGACAGGTTCTGAAAAATCCATCAATACCAACAGAATAGCATACAATTCCGATTTTTGAATTTGAATTATAAGGACTTTGAACCACTTTACTTAAGCTTTCTGATTTGTAACCAAGTCAGAGATATTTTTCACATAGGTTTTATTTTTTTTCTCTGTTTATTTGATAGAAATATCCATTCTAATATAATATCTTCCCTCTGCATTAAAATTCCTGTAGTAGAATGTTTAGAGGATAAAATAACCAAAATGCAATCAATCTTTGGATCCACTTGATCCACATGTCCTTCCTGTACTTTCTTTTCCATAAAGGCTAATTCTCTCTCAGCTTCAACTGTTAATTCTCTTGGACTATTTACATCCTTGTCACCTTCTGAGGCCTTAAACAAATTACCCAGTTAATCATTTTTTATCCCAAGAACAGTTCATAGATGGGAAATATTTCCAAATAATTTTTGAAATTCATTAAGAGTCTGTAATGGATTTCTCCTAATTTGTACCTTTTGAGGTCTAATTTCTTGTAGACCTATTTTATGTCCTAAATAATTAATAGAATCTTCTTTGTATCTTTTCAGGAGCAATTTGTAATCCCCAACAAGGCAAAATTTTCTTCACTTCTTCAAACATTCTTTCTAAGTTATCTGCATTTGAATCAGCTAGTAAAATATCATCCATGTAATGATAAATTATAGATTTAAGAAATTGTTTATGTATTACTTCCAATGGCTGTCATACAAAGTATTGGCACAGGATTGGGCTATTTAACATTCCTTGTGGGAGAACCCTCCATTGATATATCTTAACCAGTTGAGAATTATTATAAGAAGGCACGGTGAAGGCAAATCTTTCTTTTCTTTTTCTTGTAAGGGTATAGAGAAGAAACAGTCAATAACTAAAAGAGGCCATCCTTTAGGTAACAAAGTAGGCAAAGGAATTCGATAGTGTAGAAGGCCCATTGGCTGAATTACCTTGTTAATTGCTCTTAGGTCTGTTACCATTCTCCATTTACCAGATTTCTTTTNAATAACAAATACAGGAGAATTCCAAGGGCTGGTTGTTTCTTCAGGGGCTGAGCATTTAACTTCTCTTGTACCAGCTCTTCTAAAGCCTGNAATTTCTCTATTGTTATAGGTCATTGCTGAATCCATACAGGGATAATTCTATTACAAGTTGACCACAAGTTTAACATCTGCTTTACAAATGGAGAATGCATGTCATATGTTACTATAGCTTCTTTAAATCTCCTTAAATCTAGCATTTGCGTTGGAGCCCAATTAACTTGAACACGAACATCTGGCAGTTGTTGTAAGGTTACAGGGTAGATTAATGTCTGCTGTCTCACAGCCTGAGGCTGTTCGTCTGTAACCATATAATTCAATCCTGAGCTAAGTTCATCTTTAAATTCCTTTGTTTGGGTTTGAATTTCTCTATAATTCATTTTAACAGGTTTTTCTAAAGTCAATGCTGAGCTAGGTTCACCTTTAAATTTCTTTGCCTGGGTTTGAATTTCTCTATAATTCCTTTTAACAGGTTTTTCTAAAGCTTTTATGTTGGCATTCAAGTTGACCAACCTTCTTAATGCTAAAATAAAAACGATTAAACAAATAATATCCATAATTGACATTACGTATGATAGACCCCCAAAACAGGGTGCTACCTTCTCGGGAAGAGGGGCTCCAAAATCCCAGACTCCAGTCCAGTTGATGCAAACTGCAAGAGGCTTTATTTCAGGGCAAAAAGACAAACGGTTGTACAATCGGGCTTTCTTGACTCTCCCAAGCAAGAGAAGCCCCGAACTGAAATCACACNCAGTTTTTAAAGGCAAAAATCACAGAATTACAGTTTTCATACAGATCTATCTTTGATTGGTTCGTGTCTAGGGACTTTCCACAAAGTTTGGCTTAATTATAGAGTGGGTGCTCATTGTCATGGAGACCAGAGTTGGGACATTCCAGAGCCAAATAATCATTATCACCTGAATGTCTTGTGACATCCTGTGGTCAAGCAATCGAGGTTCTGCCGGAGAACTTTAGGGGGGTTTATACAAGGTCACAGTGACTTTCCCCAGAACTCCTGTAATTGTCCTAGCTACAATTGAGCAATTATCTCTTTGCCAGAAACCGCCAGTTGTGGTGGAGCAGCGGCTGAGCAGTGTATCTTAACAGAAATCTTGACCTCCATTAAACGGTAGTTTAGCAATTCTGCTCTGGCTTTAGCTTCTCGATCCTAAGGGAGGGGGTGTCAGGCCTAAAGAGTATGGGGGTTTCAGGCCTTAGGAAAGTTGGGGTCTTTCACGTACATCCCATCAAGATTAATTATCCTCTGATTTAGTTGTTACATATTTAGACTGCCTAATATGTTATCAAACAGAGACTGATTTCCTACCATTGTAAAAATGCTTCCCATTTTTTAATGTGGGGGAAAATTCTCTTTTAACTAGTTTCTCCTTTTAAGGTATCTTAATTGACTTACCAAATCTGTTGACTTCATAGAACAGTAGAAGTCCAAGAGAATTTCAAAGCAGCTACCTAGTGTGTTGGTAGTTCTGAGATGGAAATCCAGAAAAAGAGAGAGAGAGAGAGAGAGAGAGAGAGAGAGAGAGAGAGAGAGAGCCCACACCACCCACCAGGAGCTAAAGAAAGCCAAATAGACTCCCTCCGGCCATGGCCATGTGGTTCTAGATCTGGCCATTAGCAGCTGCAGCCACATGCAATCTGGATCAGGTCACGTTCAGCCTCAGCCCAGGTCCGACTGCTTGCAGCTCAGGCTGAGCCAGGGAGGAGGGGTGCCTTGTAACCCCTGGCTTGTAAGGCTACCAATGACTTTTTAATGAATTCTCACCATGTTGGAATGCCAAATGTAAAATGAATTTCTAATTGGTCTTGTTAAATAAAACACGAGCCAGGGATAGGGGTGAAAGTCTGACAGAGATCAGAGAAATTAGGAACAGCTGCCAGCCTCACCTTAACAATGCTGCTACTTCCAAAAGAGAGTGTGTCTGACTTCCTATACCTCCACATCTATATCCCTTTCTGTTCTGTTCTCCCATTGGCTCTTTCAGCCTAGCTACATCACTTCCTCCTATT
>LZPO01055248.1:64658-75182 GCA_001675575.1 Neotoma lepida
AAAAAACAAAATTGTAACCAAAAAAGACCAGCAAAGACCAGTAAGACAAAAATGCCCAAAGAAAGCAGTAAGAGACAAAACATCTACAAAAATGTCAGTGATTATATTTTGTGTTGACCACCTGTTCCTGAGCAAGAGGCATAACCTGAACTAAGGTTAAAGTATCCATAAGCCTGATGAGGTTCAAGCCAGGTGGGATCCCAGTGCTTAGAAGGGGAAGTAGAGAGTGGCTCTCTCCCCTCACCAAGAAGCTGTCTGCATCTACATCCACTTGCAAAGGAAAACATTTTTTCTCCAATGTAGCTAGTGTTAAATTTTTTTTGGAGTTTATTAGACTTCCTTTTTCCCCCATATCCTACTTTTTCTTTCCTTTTATTGACACAATGAATCAGTGAAGGAGACAGTGAGTTAGAAATGATAAAAGGTTCTACTAAGATTGGACTGTTTATATACAAATATGGAAAATATATTATTTATGAAAATATAATATTTATTTAATATTAATATATATTCATATACTGCCAGGGCCCAGTNTATGAAACTAAAATAATTAGTGAATATTCTGCATCAGAATTGCTTTTGTTGGGNAAGATTTGTTGTTGTTGTTTCTGCTGTGGCTGCTTTGGTTGTCGCTATTTTGAGACAGGGAGTTACTATGTAGCTCTGGCTGGTCTGGAATTTTCTGGGAAGAACAGGCTGAACTTTAACTCAGAGATGCACCTGCCTCTGCCTCTGAAGTGGTGGCATTAAAGGTGTTTACTACCATGCTCTAAAGGAGGGGAGGAATTCTAGACATCTAGAAATGGAATGACAGAGTTCCCTAAAGCCTGTCAGGTGATGCAGTGTGGACATGGTCATTCAGAGAGCTGTGGAAATGAGGGAACTAGGTGACATACTAACCATCTCTCTTTGAGACACAAGCTCCATAACCCATGGCAAATGAGTCTCTCCCTCATAGGAGTCATGGGATGCACTCGGTTATTGCAGTATGGGGAGCCCATGAGTATCATGTAGTGGAGCACAGCAGAAACAGGTCAGTTATTACTGCAGTAACTAAGCATATGAAGATATGAAGAGAGTAATAGTTGTCCCTATGAAAATCAGAGATTAAAAACAAATGAGGAAGAACAACAATTATTAAGATATGTGTGATTATGTTTAAAGGGTTTAGACTAGCATGGAAACTAGATTCATAATGTGCCAAAGCTAACAGTAGGTCATTATGGACTGGCCCAAGCAGAAAAAGTACGAGTCTGGGTTCACTCATAGGCAAACGTGGTGAGATTTGTATTGAACACTGAATACCTAGAGAAAATGACCAAAAAGCCATATGCTGTACTAGTGAGGTTCTGGAGGATTTTAAATCCCAGGCAGCAGTTTACAGAAAACATAAATGCTAAATAATAAGTGCTAAAGATTAAGTTTGAGGCTGGGTGTGGTAGCAGCACATGCCTTTAATCCCAGGTGGTGGTAGCAGAGGAGGCTTTCTGTGGTTTAAAGTATAGCTTGCTCTACATAGTGAGTTCCAGCTCAGCAAGGGCTATATAATGAAACCTTTTAAAAACTTTTTAAAAGATTAAGTTTGTCCTATTCCATTTGTCTCATCCCAAGTATGCAGTGTTTATTTCTCTCCTGAAACAAAACAAACTGGGGGCAGATGTTATTTGTCCAGCCCTAGGACTTTTAGCAGCCATTTTAATTAATGGAGCATCAAGGGTCATGGTACTGTCGTGGAGCCTATGAGAACTGTGGAACTGGCTTGGCAGACATGAGAGCAGGTATGATGGTTTGAATGAGAAAATTTCCCCAGAGATTCTGGTATTTGAACACTCAATTCCCAGGTGGTGGCTCTGTTTAGTGAGGTTTGGGTAGNGAGCCTTGCTGGAGGAAGTATATGACAAAGAGTGAGTTTTGCAATTAAAAGCCTTGTGTGGGCTCCAGTTTGCTCTCCCTCCTTACTGCTAGTCCTCTACACTCTCTGCTTTCTACTGTATTTAAAGATATGAGCTCTCAGCTCCCTACACCAGCCCCAATGATTGAGGAGAACACTGAAGTTTATCAAAACAAAGGAATGACTGTTTCAGAAGATATAATAACAACCTTGCTAAGACAGTAATTCATTGCACAAATATACTATATCAGTGTGCTCAACAAATATGTAAAATTTTTATATAAAAATAAGATTTCTCACTTGGTTTNGATCTCTCTGTTTCTATCTCTTCTCTCTTTTTCTCCCTCTCTCTTCCCAGTAAGATGGCTAAAAAGGGTTAATGCACAATCTTGAGAATACATAATAGAAAGAAAGAACAAACTGAATATTGTCCTATGACTTCACATGGGTACTCAGGACCTGCAAATGAACAGAGTGTGCACATGCACACACACACACAGACACACACACACACAGACACACACACACACAGACACACACACACAGACACACACACAGACACACACACACACACAGACACACACACACAGACACACACACAGACACACACACTAATTAACACAATAATAATTTTTGAAATATTTATTTAAAAAATATGTATATGGTATTGTGGTAGTTTGATTGAAAATGGTACATATAGTCTTATAGGCAGTTCTATGATTAGGAAATGTGGCCTTGTTAGAGTAGGTGTGGCCTTGTTGAAAAAAAATATGTGTCTGTGGTAGTGGGCTTTAAGGTTTCAGATGCTCAAGCCAGGCCCAGGGACACTTTCTTTTACTGCTGTCTGCTGATCCAGATATAGAGCTCTCAGTTCCCTTTCCAGCACTATGTCTGCCTGTGTGTTGCCATGCTTTCCCCCATGAAGATAAATGACTAAACTTCTGAACTATAAATCAGCNCCAATTACATGTTTTTCTTTATAAGATTTGCCAGGGTCATGGCGCTTATTTATGGCAATAAAATCCTCTAACTAAGAGAAGTTGGTATCAGAGACTGGCGTAATGTTGTGATAGGCTCGACCATGTATNTTTTTCCCCTTGGAGTAATGTGGACTTTGGCACTTTGGATTAGGAAAGCAATCAAATGCTTTAAGCATAGCTTAATGGGCCATACTAATAGGAGCATGGAAGACCATGGTGCTGAGGGTGATTTCAACTGTGAGGGCCCAGATCAAGGAGTCTCAGAGGAGAATATTAATATATGGCCTGAAGACTATTCTTGTGGTATTTTGGTGAAGAATGCACATACTTTCTGCTCTTATTCAAAAAAATCTGCCTAAGGTTAAATTGAAGAGTTATGAAAGAACAGCTTTGGCAGAGGACATTTCAAAAATACCTAGCACTGATTGTGCTACATGGTTATTATTGACCAGTGATATGAAGATCTATAATAAAAAGAAGCAAGATGAGTAAGAAAAAATACAAAATACACAGTTTGAGGAGCAAAGAAGTACCAGGAAATCATTTAAAGAAAAGCCTGATGCTAAATAGAATAAAAGGAGTGGTAATCCTAGGGTAAAACCCTTCTCAGATAAGCTTCCAACCAATGAAAAAGAATTAATAGGTTAGGTCCAGGAATGGTGGTACATACCTTCCTTTAATCCCAGCACTAAGAGACAGAAGCAAGTGGGTCTCTGATTTCAGTGCCAGCCTGGTCTACAGAGCAAGTTTCAACACAGCTGAGCTTAGGTAGTGAANGAAATCATCAAAACCAGAAATACCATGAAGATGTAATTGAATTAGGGTGCTATGTTCCAGACCCAACAAGCAGTTAAACGTGGCAGCTTTGGAGTCAAGGGCAAAAGAAAGTAGTTATGGAATTTCCTTCATGGCTATGGAAAGCCACTAACGCCAGGTGTGTGTTAGAGGTGTTCCCGCATGAAGGCCTAGAGTGGCCATTGTGTGAAGCTGTGATGATGAAGCCTGGATTACCTTAGAGACTTCAAAATGTTGCAGATGCTAGAGCTGTGGGATAACTGCTGAGGAGAGTGGCTAACAGGGAATGGAATCAGCCCATGAGAGAACCAGCCCAACAAAGCTCAAAGGAGTTGGAGATCTGAAGGACATTTTGACATCAGACATAGAGATGTGGAGTTTGGAGTTTTCCTAGCTCATTTTTAGTCTTGGTTTGGTGAAATATTTCTTTACAGTTCTCCCTTTCATCCCTTTTGGAACAGTGATATATATCCTGTGGCACTGTATGTGGGAAGTATGCAATCTGCTTTTAAATTTTGATTTCAATAGAACTTACAGTTAAAAGAGTACCACAAGTCTCAAAAGAAACTGAGCTTTTAGACATTGTTGAGACTTTGATAGACTATGGAGACTTTTTTATTAGTTTGTTTGCTTTGTGAGACAGAATTTCTCTGTAGAGCTCTGGCTATCCTGGAACTGACGCTGCAGACTGGGATGGCCTTGAACTTGTAGATTCATCTTCCTTGACCTCACAAGTGCTGGGATTAAAGGTGTGTATCACCACTGCCTGGCTGACTATGGGGACTTGTGAGATGCAGTTTTGTATTATGATATGGTTACAAAGTCTATGGTGACCACGGAGTGCAATGTGATGGTTTGAATGAAAATGGCCCCCAAAGGCTCATAGGGAGTGGCACAATTAGGAGGTGTGGCCTTGCAGTAGATGAGGCCTTGTTGCTTATTGGAAGAATTGTGTCCCTGTGAGTAGGGTTTGAGGTTTAAGACACTCAAGCCAGGCCCAGTGTCACTTTTACTTCCTGTTGCCTCCTGATTTGGATGTAGAACTCTCAGGTACCTCTTCAGCACCTATCAGTATGTGCGTTGTCATGCTCCCCACCATGATAATGGACTAAATTTCTGAACTGCAAGTCAGTCTGAATTAAATGCTTCCCTTGATATGAGTTGCCATGGTTATTGTGTCTCTTCACAACAATGGAAACCCTAAGACAGGTATATTTATACAATAGAATATATCAGCTACAAAGAAAATAAAATCATGAAATATACAGAATAATGCATGGAAATAGAACAAAAAATTACTATGTGAGGTTACTTCCCCCTCTTAAAAAAAANCCAAATACTCTATGATTTCTCTTGCATGATGGTCCTAGCTAGGACCATCATGATGTCTACATATTACGGTTTTTGTGCTTAATATGAGGAAAATAGGAACCTAAGAATTAGTCACTGGCAGACACTGATGCATTTCGAGAGAAGTGGTAGTAAAATACTGCGAAATGAATGTAAAAAGCAAATCCTGAAGGCAGAAGAATTCAAAAAAGCAGTATAGTGATGGGGATGGAGAAATAAGGTACCAAGGGAAGGGTTACCAGCAATTAATATTCATGAAGGAGCTACTTGGGAGCTTACAAACTTGCAATTAAGTGAAAACTATAATAAGTGAGGTTTAAACAGGAATGGAGACTGGGGAGGGACATGCAAGAGTTTTATGGATTTGATTAAGTAAAACTAAGGATGTGTGAAGAATCCTTATGAGACCCTAGTAGTTCAAAACTGACATATATATATATATATATATATATATATATATATTTATAAACTCTTAATGCTGGCTGTGTTTCATGGTGCTAGGAATTGCTATTCAGCTGCTTGCCTGGGGGAGAAATGATAATTATTTTCTTATCTTTTACTAGACCTTACATGTTACAATTTTATATATGTAAGACCCTGACTTTTTTAGGCCTGAAACCCCCATACTCTTTAGGCCTGAAACCCCCTTTGGGAATGAGAAACTAAAGCCAGAGCAGAATTGCTAAACTACTGTTTAACCACAGTCAAGATTTCTGTTGAGATATGCAGCCCAACCGTTGCTCAACCACAATTGGAGGTTTCTGGCAAAAAGATAATTGCTCAACTGTAGTTAGGATAATTACAGGTGTTCCGGGGAAAAGTCACTGTGACCTTTGTGTGTGTGTAAACCCCCTAAAAGTTCTCGGGAAAACCTCAATTGCTTGACCACTGGATGTCACAAGACATTCAGGTGATAATGATTACTTGACTCTGGAATGTCCCAACTCTAGTCTCCATGGTAACGAGCACCCACCCTATGATTAAGCCATATCTTTGTGGAAAGTCCCTAGACACGAACCAATTAAAAATGAATCTGTATGAAAACTGTAATTTTGTGGTTTTTGCCTTTAAAAACTGTGTGTGATTGCAGTTCGGCGGGGCTCTTACTCTGGAGAGAAGAGTCTGCTCATTTGTACAAATGCCTGAATACACCCTCTTGCTTTTGCATCAACTGGTCTGGAGTCTGAGTTTTTGGGGTGCCCTCCTGAGAAGGTAGTACCCTGAGTCTGGGGTCTATCTATCTATCTATCTATCTATCTATCTATCTATCTATCTCTATACATATATATATATATATATACATATATATGTATATATGTATTGTGTTACTAAGTTGTTATTGGCCAGTATTATGCAGATCTATAATGAAAAGTAGCAAGTTGAGTAAGAAAAAATTCAAAATGTCCAGTTTGAGGAGAAAAGGAGCACCAGGAAATGGTTTAAAGAAAAGCCTGGTGGTGGTGGCACACGCCTTTAATCCCAGCACTCAGGAGGCATAGGCATGTAGATTTCTGTGAGTTCGAGGCCAGCGTAGTCTACAAAGCGAGTTCCAGGACAGGATCCAAAAGCTACACAGAGAATCCCTGTCTCAAAATTAAAAAAAAGGAAAAGCCTGATGTTAAATATAATAAAGGTGACCCCAGGGCAAGATGCTACCAAGCTAAGCTTCTAACTAGTGAAAAAGAATTAAAAGGTTAGGTCCAGATATGGTGTTACACACCTTCAACTCCAGCACTCAGAGACAGAAGGAAGTGGAAATCTGAGTTCAATGCCACCTTGGTCTATAGAGCAAGTTCTAACACATTCAAGCTTAGCAATGAAGGAAACCATCAAAAATAGAAAGTTGGTGAAGATGTGTGATCAATAGAGAACAATGCTATTCCAAAATATAGGTTATTAAGGGATGACCTCAGTGCCAGAAAAGGGTTCCTACTGTATGAGTTATTTATTGGTCAGAGAAGTTCAAGAATCACCTACAGCTATAGATGCTATTACCATTATTCTTGGTTGCCCATTAGTACTTGATCATAAGACTCTATTGTTAAAGACAGAGCACATTTTGTTTGCATGATACAGGTAAATTGACCTTGAATTAACCAGAAAACTGTTCATGCTGGCTAGGATCCATAGCTAGAAAGTGTTATGCAGGGTACTTGCCTAGAGGAGAAAAGATAGTCATTTTTGTAACCCATTGCCGGCCTTAAGGGCTATAATAATGACATACTAGGCAAGATGTTCCCACTGGTACAATAATGGCAATTCTGTTTATGGGGGTAACTATCCATTTTATTGACTGGAATTGAGGCCTGATCCACAAGAGGCAATTGAGTTGTGGTCCTGTAAATATGGTAAAAAACAAAAACAAAATCAAAAAACAACAAAACAAACAAACAAAAAACAAAAACAAGGCTAGAAAAGTTGTAAGTCTTAGAGGAAAATCCATTGATGTTTTCATAAATAGTCATTTTGCCCAATTGTCTTCTAAATATTTGTTTATGTCCAGAGTTTTGTGCTGCTCTCAACTTTGGTTAGACATGATCCTTACTCCAGTTGATATTGATTAATTCCTATTTGAGTAATTACTAAAAGCATTGAGAATAAGCAACTGTGATAACTCAGCTATTATCTGTAATAATCCTTGTGAGGATTCAGGGAATATCCCGAAAAGGGTGTGTAAAGGAAAGAAGAGCTGGAGGATGAGGAGGGATGCTGTGAAATACAGTCCTCTATACATGACCTGGCTATTTCAAGCACNATGTAATAGCGGTTGTGGTTACNTTCATACTCCTCAAACACAAGATCAAGCACATATTCAAGCATGGANGGTGGAGGGGCTCTCAAGTTTCCAGCCATAGCTGAGGAGCTATTTCCATTGANTGATGCAAGAGCAAGAGTCAATTTCTTTAGAAAAAATGGCTTCTGGTAAGGATAAAGAGGACATGTTTCAACCTAATAAAGACAATATATAACAAGCCAAGAGCCAGCATCATGCTTAATGAAAATAAACTCAGAAGCANTTTTATTAAAACCAGGCACAAGACAAGGATGCTCATTCTTCTCCTTCATATTCAGTACAATAATACAAGTCTTAGCTAGGGCAATAAGAGAAGTGAAGGAGGTAAAGGCAATAGAAATAGGAAAGGAGAAAATGAAAGCATCATTATTTGAATATAATATAGTTAATTATATATATAAAAGTTTCTAAATACCCCACCAAAAACCTCTTACTGCTGACAAATGTATTCAGCAAAGTGTCAGGATCCAAAATTAACACACAAAAATCAGTAGGTTTCCTACAAGAAACATGCTGAGAAAGAACTCATAGAAACAATATCATTCATAATATATATATATATGCAGAGGATCCCCCAAACAGCTTGATCACACAGTTACCATGACATGCTTAGAGGCCCAGACATAGCTTCTGTGACAGGCTTACTGGAAGGCAACANCCAGACCCAGGAAAAGCCATAAGCTGACCCCAGCCAGAGCGGTCCTACATCTAAGGTGAAATACCTGACATCCCAAACATTCCAACCATTAGATGGCCAAATGTCCCTGAGTCTAGCACACACCTATTTTTGTTTTACAGATACCCCTAGACAAATGTCAGCCAATCTGGATCCTGAACCCTGGAAATCCCCTCACCCCAACCTCTGCTACGATAAAACCTTTACCCCACCTGGGCTCAGGGCTCTCTGCTTCTTACTTCTGTGTTGGACAGACAGAGAGACCAAGCCTCTGAGCTTGGTAATAAAGGTTCTTTGATTTTACATATGGGATTCAGTCTCTGTGGTGGTGTTTTGGGGGTCCGTACAATCTGGACATAACATTTAGGAGCTCGTCCCACATTCCCTGAGCCCATCGGGACCACCGACTGCAGAGCCTGAAGCCAGCCAGTATGTTTTCTGTGTTTCTGTGTTTACTTTTGTGTTTTCTGTGTTTATTTTCACTTGCATATCCTTTTGTAAATGGGCTTTTGGAATATCCTTTTGTAAGTGGACCTTTTGTAAGTTAGCCCAAAATTTGTAGGTACCTGCAGAAGGTCCCTTCGATTGGGTTTGGATCCCTTTGGTTGATTTGTATTTGAATTTGATTTGTATCTATGACATGATTTGCTCCCATGGGACCAGCTTGAGGCCAGCATCTTCCCTTTTGGTTTTGTCTCCATGCGCCAGGAGAGTTGTTTTTTTCTGTCCTGTGTGTTGTAAAAAGTTTTGTTTGCCTTTCTGTTGGAATGTCCTATCTATATGAATGTGTGAATGTGTGAGAAAGTAGCCACAGGTATGCATGTTTTATGCCTGAGCTTGTGTGTACATTGTGACTTCTGATGGAAGCTGTGCATGGACAGTCTTTGGGGCCAGACGGTCAGTGGAAGGGATGGAGGGTCCCTTTCATTGAACTGGGACAGACTAAGAGTATCCCCCCTCCCGCCCCCGTTGCTTCCTTGCTCTCTGACTGAGCACACAGCATCGGGCTGGGTAGCGAACTTTTGTGGTGCCCCATGTTGGGTCAAAGCTGGTAGGAAGAAGCAACTGGGCACTGGGGCACTCCATGAGCAGTGCAGGCCTGGACACAACAGGTTAGAGGTCAGGCCCCTGCACAGGGAGCCTCAGGGTGGAGACTTTATAGTGCAGAGCTGGAGGGAGCCAGCCGGGGCCTGGAGTAGCTCAGTGCACATCTGAGCTGGGCAAGGGCTAGTAGAGAACTGCCCCTCCAGGGTCACAGGCAAGGAGTGGCCTACAGGTCCAGGGGCCCAGCTGGGGCATGGTGTCACTTCCAGTCTGCTACTCTGGCACACTTGAGAATCTGGGGTTGGTGCAATCTTTGGCCCCATGCTGTGTGCCATCTCAGCCCCTTCCTTTCCTTGCTAATGGGAGGTGCTCCCATGACCTGCCCGAGGGGCTGCCTGACAAACCTGAGGAAGATTGGCTCCTAGGGCAGAATGGAGAGTCACTGCTTATGGTTGTTAAGCTACAGTGGCTGTGTTATGATACTGTAGTTAGGGCAACTTTGATCATCAGATTCAATAGATTATAAATATTTGTCCTTTAGAACTGTTGCTTATAGATTATTATTGATTAAAAAAATTACTGCTAGTTTCAGATACTTCATGTTGGTACAATGTTGATGCAAATTTAGAGTTATTCTTGTTATGGTATATGTGTGTATTTCTGTTCTTGTTTAAAATACTGTAGCTTTACAATATATTCTCGACTACTGAGAGAAATCATAAGAAATACTTTGGTAAGAGTTTCTAGTTTCTTTTTTTTTTCTTTTTCCTTTTTTTTGGTTTTTCGAGACAGGGTTTCTCTGTGTAGCTTTGGAGCCTCTCCTGTAACTCACTTTGTAGACCACGCTGGCCTCTAACTCACAGAGATTCCTCTGGTTCTGCCTTCTGAGTGCTAGGATTAAAGGTGTGTGCCACCACTGCCTGGCTGAGACTTTGGTAAGAATTTCTATGTTTAAAAAAGGAAGAGAGAAATTTGACTGAGTAAATGTCTAAAC
>LZPO01055248.1:93623-108710 GCA_001675575.1 Neotoma lepida
GCAAGGGCTATATAATGAAACCTTTAAAATTTTTTTTAAAGATTAAGTTTGTCTTATTCCATTTGTCTCATCCCAAGTATGCAGTGTATATTTCTCTCCTGAAACCAAACAAACTGGGGGCAGATGTTATTTGTNCAGCCCTAGGACTTTTAGCAGCCATTTTAATTAATGGAGCATCAAGGGTCATGGNACTGTCGTGGAGCCTATGAGAACTGTGGAACTGGCTTGGCAGACATGAGAGCAGGTATGATGGTTTGAATGAGAAAATTTCCCCAGAGATTCTGGTATTTGAACACTCAATTCCCAGGTGGTGGCTCTGTTTAGTGAGGTTTGAGTAGTGAGCCTTGCTGGAGGAAGTATATGACAAAGAGTGAGTTTTGCAATTAAAAGCCTTGTGTGGGTTCTAGTTTGCTCTCCCTCCTTACTGCTAGTCCTCTACACTCTCTGCTTTCTACTTGTATTTAAAGATATGAGCTCTCAGCTCCCGCCATAACTGGGGACAACACTGAAGTTTCTCAAAGCAAAAAGATGACTGTTTCAGAAGATGTAATTCTAATAACCTTGTTGAGAGAGCAATCCATTGCACAAATANACTATATGACAGTGTGGTTAACAAATATGCATAATTTGTATATAAAAATCAGATATCTTACTTGGTCTCAGTCTCTCTGTTTTTATCTCTCTCTTCTCTCTTTCTCCCCCTCTCTTTCTCTCTTCCCAGTAAGGTGGCTAAATAAGATTAATGTGCAATCTTGAGACTACATGGTAGAAAGAAAGAACAAACTGAATATTGTCCTATGACTTCACATGAGTACTCAGGGCTTGAAAATGCAGAGCATCCACATGTACACACACACACACATACACACACACACACACACAAAACACACACCCAATAATTAACACAATAATGATTTGTGAAATATTTATTTAAAAATATGTATATGATATTGTGGTGGTTTGAATGAAAANGGCACTCATAGGCTCATAGGCAGTTCCATTATTAGGAGATGTGGCCTTGTTAGAGTAGGAGTGGCCTTGTTGAAAAATGTGTTTCTCTGGGGGTGGGCTTTGAGGTGTCAGATGCTCAAGCCAGGCCCAGTGGCACTTTCTCTTCCTGCTGCCTGCTGATCCAGATATAGAGCTCTCAGCTCCCTTTCCAGCACTGTCTGCCTGTGTGTTGCCATGCTTCTCAACATTAAGATAAATGATTAAACCTCTGACCTATAAATCAGCCCCAATTGCGTATTTTCCTTCATAAGAGTTGCCAGGGTCATGGTGCCTATTTATAGCAACAAAACCCTAACTAAGAGAGAAGTTGGTTCCAGGGACTGGGATATTGCTATTATAAGCCTGATCATGTTTTCTTTTTTTTTTCCCTTGGAGGAATGTGGACTTTGNCACTTTGGGTTAGAAAAGCANTTGAATGCTTTAAGCATAGCTTAATGGGCCATACTAATAGGAACATGTGTTGGAATTCCTGGCCACTCCCCCAGCTACATGACTGCACATGCAGAGTTCAGTAGCCAAGGGGCCTTAAGTCCTATGTAATCTGTGCACTGTGTGATTATGCAATCTATGCACATGCTTAGCATAGCTCCATAAACCCACATGAACATGTGCAGGGGGATCCTTTAAAAGGCGGGGACAGACTCCTCCCCTCTCTTCTGCTCTCTCCCCCCCCACTCTCTCTGCACACGTCTTCCACAGGCCTGATCACATCCTGGCCTGTTCCTCTCTCCTCCTAATAAAACTTTGATAGTGGGTTTCCTGTACCTCATCCTTTTCTCGAATGGTAACAGCACCACTTAATGAACAACACAGTGCCTCCATATAAAAACCGACAGCATGGAAGACCATGGTGCTGAGGGTGATTTCAACTGTGAAGGCCCAGATGAAGAGGTCTCAGAGGAGAATATTGATATATGGCCTAGAGACCAATCTTGTGGTATTTTGGTGAAGAATGTAGATACTTTCTGCCTTTATCCAAAAAACTCTGCCTAAGGTTAAATTGAAGAGTTGTGGATGAACAGCTTTGGCAGAGGATCTTTCAAAACTACCTAGCTTTGATGGTGCTACGTGGTTATTATTGACCAATGTTATGAAGATCTATAGTGAATAGAAGCAAGATGAATAAGAAAAAATACAAAATATACATTTTGATTAGCAAAGGAGTACTAGGAAATCATTTAAAGAAAAGCCCGATGCTATATAGAATAAANGGAGTGGTAACCACAGGACAAGATGCCATTCAGCTATGCTTCCAATCAATGAAAAGGAATTAGGTTAGGTCAAGGCATGGTGGTACATACTTTCCTTTAATCCCAACACTAAGAGACAGAAGCAAGTGGGTCTCTGAGTTCAATGCCAGCCTGGTCTACAGAGCAAGTTCCTACACAGCCAAGATTAGGTAATGAAGGAAACCATCAAAAACAGAAATATGGTGAAGATGTAATTGAATTAGAGTGCTGTGTTCCAGACCCAGCAAGCAGTTAAACTTGGCAGCTTTAGAGTCTAGGGCAAAAGAAAGTAGTTATGGAACCTCCCTTCATGACTAAGGAAAGCCGATAATGCCAGGTTTGTGTCAGAGGTGTCCCTGCATGGAGGCCTAGAGTGGCCATTGTGTGAACCTGTGATGGTGAAGCCTGGATTGCCTTAGAGACTTCAAAATGTTGTAGATGCCGGAGCTGTGGGATAACTGCTGAGGAGAGTGGCAAACAGGGAATCAAATCAGCCCAAGAGAGAACCAACTAAACAAAGCTCAAAGGAGTTGGAGATATGAAGGCATTTTGACATCAGACATAGAGATGTGGAGTTTGGAGTATTCCTAGCTCGTTTTCAGTCTTGGTTTGTTGAACTATTTCCTCACAGTTCTCCCTTTCATCCTTTTTGGAACAGTAATGTATATCCTGTGGCACTGTATATGGGAAATATGCAAACTACTTTTATATTTTGATTTTATAGGAACTTACAGTTAAGAGAGCACCATGAGTCTCAAAAGAAACTGAACTTTTAGACATTGTTGAGACTTTGATAGACTATGGGGACTTTTTTGTTTGTTTGGTTTTTTTTTTGTTTTTTTGTTTTTTTCTGGTTTTTCGAGACAGGGTTTCTCTGTGTAGCTTTGCGCCTTTCCTGGAACTCACTCGGTAGCCCAGGCTGGCTTCGAACTCACATAGATCCGCCTGCCTCTGCCTCCCGAGTGCTGGGATTAAAGGCCTGCGCCACCACCACCCGGCGTTTGTTTGCTTTTTGAGACAGGATTTCTCTGTAGAGCTCTGGCTATCCTGGAACTCACACTGGAGACCTGGATGGCCTCAAACTTGGAGATACATCTGCCTCTGCCTCCCAAGTGCTGGGATTAAAGCTATGCATTTCCTCTGCCTCACTGACTATGAGGACTTGTGAGTTGGAATGAATGCAGTTTTGAATTATGGTATGGTTTCAAAGCCTATGGGAACCANGAAACATAATGTGGTGGTCTGAATGAAAATGGCCCTATACTGTCATAGGTAGTGCACTATTAGGAGGTATGGCCTTGGAGTAGGTGAGTTTTGCTATTGGCCTTGTTTTGCTATTGGAAGAATTGTATACCTGTGGGTAGGGTTTGAGGTTTGAGATGCATAAGACAGGCCCAGTGTCACTTTTACTTCCTGTTGCCTGCTGATCTGGATGNAGAACTCTCAGCTACCTCTCCAGCACCTATCTGCATGTGTGTTGTCATGCTTCCCACCATGATAATGGACTACATTTCTGAATTGTAAGTCAGTCTGAATTAAATGTTGTCCTTGATATGAGTTGCCATGGTCATTGTGTCTCTTCACAGCAATAGAAACCCTAAGACAGTTATATTTACACAATAGAATATATCAGCTACAAAGAAAATAAAATCATGAAACATAAAGGATAATGCATGGAAATAGAACAAAAGATTACTATGTGAGTTTATACCCCCAAGAACAGAAACAAATACTCTATGATTTCTCTTGCATGATGGTCCTAGCTAGAAATATTATGGTTTTTATGCTTAATATGTGAAAATAGTAAACTAGGAATTAGTCACCTGCAGAAACTGATGCATTTAGAGAGAAGTGGTCATAAAATACTTGTTAAATGAATGTAAAAAGGGAATCCTGAAGGCAGAAGAATTCAAGGAAGCAGTATAGTGACAGGGATGGAGAAATAAGGTACCAAGGGAAGGGTTACCAGTAATTAATGTTAATGAAGGAGCTACTTGGGAGCTTACAAACTTGCAATTAAGTGAAAACTATAATAAGTGAGGTTTAAACAGGAATGGAGACTGGGGAGGGGCATGCAAGAGTTTTATGCACTTGATTAAGTAAAACTAAGGATGTGTGAAGAATCCTTATGAGACCCTAGTAGTTCAAAGCTGACATATACATATATAAGTGCTGGCTATGTTTTATAGTGCTAGGAAGTGTTTTGCAGGTGCTTCCTAGGGGAGAAATGATAATGATTTCCTTATTTATTACTGGACATTACAAGTTACAATTTTATATGTATAAGTATTGTGTTACTTAGTTATTATTGGCCTGTATTATGCAGATCTATAATGAAAAGAAGCAAGTTAAGTAAGAAAAAGTACCAAATGTCCAGCTTGAGGAGATGGTGCACCAGGAAATGGTTTAAAGAAAAGCCTGGCTAGGTGGTGGTGCTACATGCCTTTAATCACAGCACTCAGGAAGCAGAAGCAGGGAGATTTCTGTGAGTTGGAGGACAGCATGATCTACAGAGCCAGTTCCAGGACAGGTACAAAAGCTACACAGAGAAACTCTGCCTCAAAAACCAAAACAAACAAACAAACAAACAAAAAAACCCAAAAGCCTGATGCTAAATAGAATAAAGGGAGTTGTGACCTCAGGGTAAGACCCAGCTAAGCTTCCAACTAGTGAAAAGCAATTAAAAGGTTAGTTCCAGNTGTGGTGGTATACAGCTTTAATCCCAGCACTCAGAGACAGAAGGAAGTGGAAATCTGACTTCAATGCCACCCTGGTCTACAGAGAAAGTTCTAACACATTCAAGCTTAGCAGTGAAGGAAACCATCATAAACACAAAGTTGTTTAAGATGTGTGATCCTCAGTGAACAATGTTATTCCAAAAAGACATAGGTTATTAAGGGACGATCTCAGTGACAGACAAGGGTTACTATTCTATGAGTTATTGGTCAGAGAAGTCCAAGAATCAACTACAACTATAGAGGCTATTGCCATTATTCTTGGTTGCCCATTAGAACTTGATGGTAAGACCCTATTGTTGAAGACACAGCATATTTTGTTTGCAGGATACAGATAAATTAACTTTGAACTAACCAGAAAACTCTTCATGCTGGCTAGGATCCATAGTATTAAAAAGTGTTGTGCAGGGTGCTTGCCTAGTGGAGAAAAGATAGTCATTTTTTAACCCATTGCTGGACCTTACATGCTACNATAATGACACACTAGACAAGATGTTCCCACTGGTGCAATAGTGGCAATTCATTTANGGGGGTAACTATCCATTTTATTGATTGGAATTGAGACTTGATCTACAGGAGGAAATTCAGGTGTGATCCTGTAAATATGGAAGAAAAAACAAAGAAAACACACAAACAAACAAACCAAAACAAAAACCAAAACAATGCTAGAGGACAACTCATTGATATTTTCATAAATAGTCATTTTGAGCAATTACCTTCTAAATATTTATGTACAGAGATTNGTGCTGTTCTCAACTTTGGTTAGACATGATCNTTATTANAGTTGGTGGTGATTAATTCCTATTTGAATAATTACTAAAAGCACGAGAATAAGCAACTGTGATAACTCAGCTATAGGGNGTTGTCTGTAATAATCCTTGTGAGGATTCAGGGAATATCCNGAAAAGGGTGTGTAAAGGAAAGAAGAGCTGGAGGATGAGGAGGGATGCTGTGAAATACAGTCCTCTATACATGACCTGGCTATTTCAAGCACCATGTAATAGCGGTTGTGGTTACCTTCATACTCCTCAAACACAAGATCAAGCACATATTCAAGCATGGANGGTGGAGGGGCTCTCAAGTTTCCANCCATAGCTGAGGAGCTATTTCCATTGATTGATGCAAGAGCAAGAGTCAATTTCTTTAGAAAAAATGGCTTCTGGTAAGGATAAAGAGGACATGTTTCAACCTAATAAAGACAATATATAACAAGCCAAGAGCCAGCATCATGCTTATTGAAAAGAAACTCAAAATCATTNTTCACTAAAACAAGACAGTGATGTTCATTCTTCTCATTCCTATCCAGTGTGAAATACAAGTCTTAGCTAGGGCAATAAGAGAAGTGAAGGAGATAAAGGCAATAGAAATAGGAAAGAAGGAAGTCAAAGCATCATTATTTGAATATAATACAATTAATTATATACATAAAAGTTTCTAAATACCCCACCAAAAACCTTTTACTGCTGATAAGTATAGTCAGCAAAGTGGCAGGATCAAAAATTAATACACAAAAATCAGTAGGTTTCCTACAACAAACATGCTGAGAAAAACTCATAGAAAAAATACCGTTCATAATATATATATNNTGTGTGTGTGTGTGTGTATAGAGAAGCCCCAAAACAGCTTGATCACACAGCTGCCATAATAGGCTTAGAGGCCCAGACACAGCTTCTGTGACAAGATTACTATCAGGTAACACCCAGACCCAGGAAAAGCCATAAACTGACCCCACCAAAACATTCCAAACATTAGATAAGGTGGCCAGATGTCCCTGAGTCTAGCACATACCTATTTTTGTTTTACAGATATCCCTAGACAAATGTCAGCCAATGAGGGTCCTGAACCCTGGAAATCCCCTTACTCCAACCACTGCTATGATAAAAACTCTACCCCACCTGGGCTCAGGGCTCTCTACTCACTACTGTTTTGGACAGACAGAGAGACCAAGTCCTCAAGCCTGAAAGGGTCTTTTCTTTTACATATGGGATTCAGTCTCCATGGTGGTCTTTTGAGGGTTTCCTCGATCTAGGCATTTTATGGTTATTGACTGCCAGGTTTATTATTATGGAAATGGCCATCCTACTAAAAACAACTAAAGGATTCAATGTAATACCCATCAAAATCCTAGCAAAAAAACTTCATATAAATTGGAAAATAGAAATTATACATTCATTTAGAAATACAAATACTTACTCCATCAAAAAAAATAAATCCTGAACAGTAAAGAGCACGAAGTATACACCATCCCATATTTCATGTTATACTATAGAACTAAAATAATAAAAACAATATGCTATTGGCATAAAAACCAAGAGACCTATGATAGAACCAAGTGCAGGGTGCNGTGGGAATCTACAGCAGTGACAACTAGTGTTTAACAATCCAACCATCCAGACCCACCTGATGGGGAGACCTACCTGGCAAGGGTCACTGGCTGAGGAAACTGATTGTTTTCTGTCTGTAATTTCTCTCATGGGCCGCTACATTTCTTTCCTAAGAACTGCTATGGGTGTTTTCCCACTGCTTGGGTATTTATCTCTAGAATATATTCCATCTCTGGGCACATTTATAGTTGTAGATGGTCAGGAAGTTGATTTTGTTTTAAGCCGTATAATTTTGATGTATAGGAGTGATATCAGAATATTCTTCTTTAGTGACACAGGAAAGTAACAGTATTCTCAGTCTGAAAGACAGCTAATTCTGGACTTTAGAACAAATTCAAAACAGACTAAACTGCCCCTGCAGAAAATACACGGAGACTAATTCCCAGGTGTTGTTTATTGCTGAATCAAGGCCAGGTGGTTACATTGAGATATGGCTCCTTGCAGTAGCTCTCTTTCTGCACGTACTTTGACTGTGCTCAAGGTTCAGGTAATTGTTTACTTATCTGGGATCTCTCACTGACTTAGAGCTANGTGCATAGATCAATATGACATCACTAGCCTAAGAGAAACTACGTGACTTATCTTGTGTTTTGAAAATGGGAAGGGCCCTGAAAAATGTAACTTATAATTGTCCAGAGTATGGCTTGGGGCAGCAATGGTGGTGTGGAGAGAGAGGGCTGTGTAGAGCTATGTGAGAGCTGGTGCAGAATGTGAGTGAAGTGTGTGTGTGTGTGTGTGTGTGTGTGTGTGTGTGTGTGTGTGATGAAGAATCATGAGAGAAGTGTGAAGGAATGAGTGGGTGAAAGAATGAGTGAGTAAAGACTGAGTGAATAACATAAAATAAGGTGTGTGAGTGAACATGAGACAGAAAGCTGTGTGAAAGAGCTGCTACATAAAGGAGCTATGCCTAGGAGCTGTGTAAAGTGTTGTATGATGAGAGAAGCTATGTAAACGAGATGTTTAACTGTGGCTGTGTGGAGATTTGTAAGTGTATAGAGGCAAGGAAAATGAAGCTGTATGGAAAAGAGATGTAGAAGAGAAATGTAAATAAAAAAAGATGTGTAGTGTGTGAAAAATGTATGTATGTAAAAATATGTATCTGTATGTATCAGTAGTGAGATATGTAGCTGTGTGGAGACAGGAAGAGTCAGAAACCATTCTTAAGATGAAGTAAAAGAGAAAGTTATCATCAGAAAGGGTGTGTGATTCCTTATTTTACTAATCAGATAGATAGAAACTTATTTCTAAATACCCTCAGATAGAAAAAGTCTAGCCCTCANTAATGAGAATTTTTCATAATCCCTAGCTCATGTGAAATTTTTTGTCCACAAACCCGTGGCAGTTTGGGGGGAGGTAGCATTCCCCAGTCTTCGATAACTAACATGGCTGTCAAAAAAGAAGAAGGATAGATGAAATGATTCCCAAGGATATTCAGTTATACTCATAGATTGTCACCTGAAAAGTTTCTTTCAGCAGTTGATGGAAACAGATGCAGAGACGCACAACCAAATATTAGGCAGACCTTGGATAATCCTGTGGAAGAGGAGGACAAACGATTATAGGAGGTAGAGGGGCCAAGGACACCACAAGAAAAACCACAGAATCAACTAACCTGGGCTCATAGGAACACACAGAGACTGAACTGACAACTAGACAACCAGAGAAGTTGTATGGGATTGACCTGCACATATACTACAGTGGTATATCTTGGTCTTCTTTTGGGATTCTTAACAGAGGGAGTAAGCCTGACTGTATTATCTGCTTTTGGCACCCTTTCCTCTTACTGGGTTGCCTAGTCCAGGCTTAATATGAGAGGAAGTACCTAGTCTTACTGCAACTTGATATGCCATGGATGGCTGATATACATGGGAGACCTTAACATTTTCTGAAGAGAAAGGAGGAGTGGATAATGGGGTAGGGGAGGTTTNAGGGAGGGAATGGGAAGTGAAGAGGTAGGAAGAGGAAACTGTAATCAGGCTGGGGAAAAATTGATTAATTAATTAATCAATAAAATACCCCAAACACACAGATGGAATAGAGTTGAGGACCACATATAAACCCACACTAATATAATCATCTTATTGTTCACAAAAACATAAAAACGTTTTCAATAAACAGTGCTGATTAAACTGCACAGCTATACTCATAAGGATGAGATTAAATCTTTACCTCTTACCCTGCACAAATTCAACTGCAAATGGATTGGTGACTGCAACTTAAGACCTGATGCCCTGAATATGATAGAGGAGAAAGCAGGAAACATACTTGAACTCATTGACGTAGGAAATGACTTTCTGACCAGGACAATGATACCACAGGCATTATGTTCCACAATTAAGATATATAACCTCATGAAACTAAAGTTTCCATATAGCAAAGGACACCATCACTCAATTGAAGAGACAGCCTTTGGATTGGGGAAAAAGTCTTTATCCGCTACACATATGATAGTTTTTGGAATATAACAAGCACACCTAAAACTAAACATTAAGGAGAACAAACATCATGGCTGTGGTAGTGCATGCTTCTAATCCCAGCACTTGGGGGCAGAGGCAGGCAGATCTCTGATTTCAGGGCCAGCCTTGTCATCTCTACCTGTTACATACTTGAGGGATTTTTAATATTTGTACAATATTATATTGATGGAAAATTTCTTATGAATCATTTATGCCTTCTGCCAGGAATGCTGCTTCTAAGCTTCCCCAGGACAGTCCTGAACATACTATTCCCCCCACTTCTAGGGAGATATTCTTATCTACATGAAGGTCTTCCTTATGCCTTAGAGCTCATGACACACATAAAGAAGCCAGAGGTCTCTTCATAAAGCTATGAGACATTCTTGAAACATCTGTCCCTGTACTTACACAGGAACATGCTATTCAAAACAAAGTGAACTTAAAGAGGTCAACAAGGTTCAGTGGGCCAAAGGAGTTAGCCAGAGTTCAGATTACAAGCCTCTTCCCAATGTGCACTCAGACAATTACATGGCATACAACTCTGTTCTACATAGAGACATATTGATGAGCAAAGTATGGAGTACAAAGATGATAAAAGTATGAGACATCAAGACCTCCCTTTCTTAGAAAATTAGCACATGCAAAGTCCCAGTAATGTCATATGACCAAGGAACAACAGAATGCCAGGATTAGACATATAAAGAAATTCTATAAATTTGTAAACATTATATTATGCCAGAATTTGAATAATAATTGGAGCAGTTTTGGCCTGAGGATTTTTCTTGGGCACTCAGATCATTAAGAGTTAATGATACATTTTTTGGCATATGGCAAAATGCACAGGGTGGCTTGAAGATTTTGTTTTGGTCTAGTGTCCTTGAAGCAACCAAAGCTACCAGCCTGAGAAGAGGCTATCATATGCCTCTAGATTCTTAAAAATTTGGTTGTTGTTAAGGAGTAAGAATGATAAATCTGTTTATTAATGATGTAAAAACTTGAGGAAAAATATATAGAAATGAGATGGTAAAAGATAGATTACTGTATCTACTCTAAAAAGAGACATAAAAATGATAGAATAACGGGTAGATTATTGAATCTACTCTGAAAAGAAAAAAAGTGCAAATATGGATATGATAAGATAAAAAGGTAGATTATTGAATCTACTTTTAAACAGCAACTACTAGTTTTAAATATTTTACATTGGATAGATTTTTATATATTGTATACAAATTATGTATCTTGATACAAATTTGAGATTGATTTTGTTAGAAAATGCTGTACATATACTTCTAATCTTGTTCAAGGTATTGTANCTATACAGTTNGTTTAACAATATAATGCAAATTGCTACTTCTTGAAAGTTATTATTACCAACTAATTAGGATACAAGAAATGCAAGTTAATAGTTATTCATTACAATCAAACTTATAGTCATATTAGGTATGTTTTCAACATTAAAAAGAGGTATATTTTAGATAGACAAGTCATCTTCAAACACTTCAGAAATCTACACAATATGGCATTTAAGATGTTTTAGAAAACATAGATTCCTTTTTTATGACTATGAGACATGCCTGCTCCTGGCCGCACCAATCTACTTCAAAGAAGATAATGGGCATTGAAGAAACTCCATATGGAATTTACCTTCTTAGTGGCAAAATTTAGCCACTGGGCAAGAAAGTGCCATTATATCAACTGCTGACAATATGCTGTCCAAAATGGACAAGAAGGACACAAAATAAAGGGCTGCTTTCCTTGCCAAGACAAGGTAGAAAGGCTTATCAGGAAATCCTGCTTCACAGGAAAGTCTGTCAGGTATGCTAGGCCTATAGGGGGAAGATGGATGCCCCAACACTGCAGAGCAATCTTAGGTGACTNTCCAGGCAGTCAGCTGTTTCTGTCATTTCTTACATTTTTTGNAAGTCTCTTGTTTGCACTTCCTGCTTACTTAGCTAATATTTTTTTCCTTTTCAGGTCTCTGAGGGAGTTGAAGATTAGATAGTCATAGTTATAGTTTTCCTTGTTAACAAATTCAGAAAAGAAACTCACTAAAGAGGTATAAAATGTATAAGCTTGAAAGACATCAAAAGATAGTTTTGGGTTGGTAATGCAAATTAGGATAGAAAGTGAATTAGATACAATCCTTTGGATTCACAAAAATAGAATAGAAAATGGAGTATTTTCTCTGAATTTGTCAAATGCAAATGGACTAGACATTGTTGTTGTATTTATTGCCTGTATGTACTGAACATACTTATTGTACATAGTTTTTCTGATATTAGTTATAACCTTCTTATTATTTTAGATAAAAAAGGGGAAATGTGGTAGTATATTGAATACTCCAATAAAGTTTACCTGGCAATCAGAGGACAGAGCCAGCCACTAAATTAGACATACAGGTCAGGCAGTGGTGGCACACATTTTTAATACTATCACTCAGGAGGCAGAGATCAATCTGGATCCCTGTGAGTTCAAGGCCACACTGGTCTACATGAAAGAAACAGAGCCAGGTAGTGGTGACACATGCCTTTAATCCCAGGAAGTAATATGGTAGGACACAGAAAGGTATATAAGGCATGAGGAAACAGGAACTTGCTCTCTTTAGACTGAGGATTTTGAAGAGATAAGCTAGTTGCTGGCTGCTCTGCTTCTCTGATCTTTCAGCTTTCAAGATCAGATAAACTATTTAAATAGACCAATAACCCCTAAGGAAATAGAAACAGTCTATAAAAAAAATCTCCCAACCAAAAAAAGCCCAGGACCAGATGGTTTCAGCACAGAATTCTACCAGATTTTCAAAAAAGAGTTAATTCCATTACTCTTCAAATTGTTCCACACAATACAAACAGAAGCAAAATTACCAAACTCTTTTTATGAGGCTACAGTTACCCTGATACCCAAACCACACAAAGATGCAACAAAGAGAATTAGAGACCAATCTCTCTCATGAACATTGATGCAAAAATACTCAATAAAATATTGGCAAACCAAATCCAAGAACATATTGAAAGAATTATCTACCATGACCAAGGAGGCTTCATTCCAGGGATGCAAGGATGGTTCAACATAGGAAAATCTATTAATGTAATCCACCATATAAACAAACTGAAAGAAAAAAACCACATGATCATCTCATTATATGCTGAAAAAGCCTTTGACAAAATCTAACACTCCTTCATGATATAGGTCCTGGAGAGATTAGGAATACAAGGAACATACCTAAATGTAATAAAAGCAATTTACAGCAAGCCAACAGCCACCATCAATTAAATGGAGAAAAACTCAAAGTGATTCCATTAAAATCAGGAACAAGACAAGGCTGTCCATTTTCCCCATATTTATTCAATTTAGTACTTGAAGCTCTAGGCTACATCAATAAGACACAAAAGGAGATCAAAGGGATAGAAATTGGAAAGGAAAAAGTAAAACTTTCACTATTTGCACATGATATGATAGTATACTTAAGTGACCCCCAAAATTCTACCAGGGAACTCCTACAGATAATAAACTCCTTCAGTAATGTGCAGTAATGTGGCAGGACACAAGATTAACTCAAAAAATCAGTAGCCCTCCTATATACAAATGATAAATGGGCCGAGAAAGAAATCAGAGAAACATCATCCTTTACAATAGCCACGAATAATATAAAATACCTTGGGGTAACACTAACTAAGCAAGTGAAGGACTTGTATGATAAGAAATTTAAGTCACTGAAGAAATAAATTGAAGAAGATATCAGAAAATGGGAAGATCTCCCATGCTCATGATAGGTAGAACTAACATAGTAAAAATGGCAATCTTACCAAAAGTAATCTACAGATTCAATGCAATCCCCATCAAAATCCCAACACAATTCTTCACAGACTTGGAAAGAGCAATACTCAACTTCATATGGAAAAACAAAAAACCCAGGATGGCTCACAGAATCCTGTACAATAAAGCAACCTCTAGAGGCATCATGATACCNGTCTTCAAGCCCTATTGTAAAGCTGTAGTAATAAAAACAGCTTGGTACTGGCATAAAAACAGACATGTGGACCAATGGAATCAAATTGAAGACCCTGACATTAATCCACACACATATGAACACCTGATTTTTGACAAAGAAGCCAAAACTGTANAATGGAAAAAAGAAAGCATCTTCAACAAATGGTGCTGGCATAACTGGATGTCAACATGTAGAAGATTGCAAATAGATCCATATCTGTCACCATGCACAAAACTCAAGTCCAAGTGGATCAAAGACCTCAACATAAATCCAGTTACACTGAACTCGATAGAAGAGAAAGTAGGAAGCAGCCTTGAATGCATAGGCACAGGAAACCACTTCCTAAATATATCACCAGTAGCACAGACACTGAGAGCAACAATTAACAAATGGGACCTCCTAAAACTGAGAAGCTTTTGTAGGGCAAAGGACATGGTCAATAAGACAAAATGACAGCCTACAGAATGGGAAAAGATCTTCACCAACCCCATATCTGACAGAGGGCTGATCTCCAAAATATATAAAGAACTTAAGAAACTACACATCAAAATACTGAACAATCCAATTAAAAATGGGCTACAGAGCTAAACAGAGAGTTCTCAACAGAAGAATCTCTACTGGCTGAAAGACATTTAAGGCATTGTTCAGCATCCTTAGTCATCAGAGAAATGCAAATCAAAACGACTCTGAGATACCACCTTACACCTATCAGAATGGCTAAGATCAAAAACACTGATGACAGTTTACATAGGAGAGGATGTGGAGTTGGGGAACATTCCTCCACTGTTGGTGGGAGTCCAAACTTGTACAGCCACTGTGGAAACCAGTATGGTGGTTTCTCAGAAAATTGGGAATTGATCTATCTCAAGACCCAATGATACCAATCTTGGGCATATATCCAAGGAATGTTCAATCATACCATAAGGACATATGCTCAACTATGTTCAAAGCAGCATTATTTGTAATAGCTAGAACTTATAAAGAACCTAGATGCCCCTCAACTGAAGAATGGATTAAGAAAATGTGGTAAATATACACAATGGGGTACTACTCAGCAGAGGAAAAAAAAGACATCATGAAATTTGCAGGTAAATGGATGGAACTAGAAAATATCATCCTGAGTGAGGTAACCCAGACTCAGAAGAACAAACATAGTATGTACTCACTCATAAATGGATACTAGCCGGGNGGTGGTGGCGCATGCCTTTAATCCCAGCACTCGGGAGGCAGAGGCAGGCGGATCTCTGTGAGTTCGAGGCCAGCCTGGTCTACCGAGTGAGTTCC
>LZPO01055248.1:112973-130361 GCA_001675575.1 Neotoma lepida
GAGGTGGAGGCAGAAGGATCAGAAGTTCAAGGTCATTCTCTGTCACACACTGAGTTCAAGGGCAGCCTCTACTGAGCGGGACCCTCTCTCAAAAAAAAAAAAACCAAGCAACCAAATTCTAAGCCACGTTTTGCTCCTGTCAATTGACATTTAGGAGGCAATCTCGAACAGTCATTATTAAACTGTAAGGAATATGTGAGTTAATATGAATTTATAGGATGGCATTTGAGCTTATGACTCTATCTCTCCTTTTGATGCTCCACTTTCCCCTCAACCCTTGTGGAGTCTATTTAACACTCACATATTCAAAACGATATTCTGCAATGATACCTCATCAGATTTGATGGATCTCAGTGACTTTAGTCATTCCAAGGCTAGAGAACTACAATCCCACCAGTAGTTATTTATTTTAGTTTTATCTTTAGAGACCACTGACACTTGATAAAATAGAAATTCAAAGATCCCAGCTAGACCTTGTGAATTTTAATGTCTAGGTGGAGATTATACCTAATGTTTTAACAACTCCCAGGTGAAGCAAATGCACATTAAATTTGAGAAACAATGGATAGTGCTAGAGGGATATTAGAATTAGGGAGAACTGCTGGAGAAAAAAACAAATGTCCAATACTGAAAAAAAGACTGAGTTCTGTACCTATAAATAAAATTACACTGCTTGATCAATATGAAGCATGTTTATGATTAAAGGGAAATACTCATTAGCAGGTAGAGGAAGGAGTTAATTAAACAGTGTATATGCTCGTGGAAGTTAAGGAGGATTAGAAAGAGATTGTAATAATTCTGTTTATACAAAACAAAGTGTCTTTCACATCTAGTGAGGAGGCCAAAAACCTGTGGCATCAGTTCTATAGAAGGAATTTGTTTTAGGTTTTGTTTTATTTTAGGATCAGGTAGAGCAGGCCTAGTCTGAAAAGTGGGGAGTAACAGCTCAGAGATGCATTACAGTGAAGTGAGAGGTAATGGGGTGGTAAGGAGCAGATGTTATATGGAAGGGAGATAAGGGAGGTCTCACAGGATTCTGAGGAGTAGACCTAGTTGGAGGACCAGGGCAACCAAGTGTCTAAAGACCTAAGGAGGTTCTTGGGGTGGGAATGAGCAGACTAGCTGTCTGTCTAATTAGGGAACTCCCTAAAAGGGCTTGAAGAGCTTATTGAATAGGAAGCAGCAGGCCTACCTGGTTGTGATGGGAAATGGAATCTTACAGGAGCAGAGCCAGCAAATGAGAATTTGGACTTCAGATGACTACTCTCATATCCTAAGATTAAAAATCAAAACAAGTATACAAACATAGACACCATGTAAAATATCATTCTTATTCCTTGGTGAGACTGTCTATACATGGAAAAGAGGAGGTATTACATAAAATGTTGAATTTCTGGGTTGAGATACATTGTGGTGGTAACTCTGGCCTGCTATGATCAAAATATTTGGTTTAAACTTCATAACCACACACAATAAGAAAATTAATTTCTTCATAAAAATTCTCTGCTTAATACAACTTTAGTCAGATTTCCCACCTTTGATTAGGACTGTCTCAGCAGTTTCCAATTTTAGCAAAGTCCCTGCTATCCTATATTAACAAGAGTATCCCATAGTAGATATTGAATAATGTTTTTCATCTGCCACCATCCATCCATGGTATCTTGTCACACTGAATTAACTTCAGCCAGAATCCCTAGTAAAGCTTAATAATCATCAGTCTATTGGCCTTCCTATCTTTTCCTGGATCAGAAATTCGTGCTTTCTTATGTTTTACTCTGTGTTAATCCAATCTCTCTCTCCACGTGAATACTCTGATATAGTGGTCTCTTTATATACATCAAGGGTTAGTTTNNNCATGCTTTAAGAAGTTNNCNTNNAGTTNCAGACATGAAGGTATATGTCTATTAATTCCAGCACTTGGAAGGCAGAGGCAGGAGGTTTGGCACACATTTAAGACAAGCTTGGTCCAAACCAGCCAGTTCTAGACAAAAAGATCCTGTTTCAACAGACCCATTGCTCACCCAAAATTATTGCTGAATACATCTCAAATATTACACACACAAATACACACACACACACACACACACACACACACACACAAACACTTCTGAATATTGATATATTATTCAAAATTCACATTGTCCTTTAAGAGGATGTGTGTCATTGCAGAAAATAGGGACCCAAAAGCCCTTTTCATCGACCTCTGTCATAATAACTGTGGTTATAGAAATGTGTGGTCATTAATTGAATGGAAATTGTGGCTAAAATGAATCTCACTGAAACAGAAAAGGTATACACTGTGCCATCAAAAGTACCAACAACTATTTAAAGAAATTTTGATGATTGTATTAATACAAAAATATATTGAGGATGGCATATAAATTGACAACTTCCATATTCATAGCATAATTACAAAAGTATTTTCATTTGTTATATAAACACAACCTTTGTCAAGACATTTCTAATGTCAGATTCAAATGAAACAAGTAAAAGACTAAACAGAGAAGGTCAATATTTATTATTTGTATCTATTTTTGAGACAAGGTCTAGCTAGCCTGGAACTTAATCTGTAAACCAGCCTGGCCTGACATCATAAAAATCTCCCTGCCACTGCTTTTCAAGTAATGGGATTAAAGGCATGTTCCATCTGACACAGTTATGTAAGACAGAGTCCCAGTAGCTGGCTTTGACCCCCAGATACACTTAACTTCACTTCTCAGAAGCTGTGATAGTAGATGTGGGCTACCAATGCCTGACTTTGGATATTTTCAAATTTGCATTGCATATGTTTACATTATAGAGAGGGTAGATATAAATCCACGAATTAAAACAGGGATATTGACTAGCAAGGTGGTGCACACAGATGATACCAATACAAAGTAGTGGATATGACAGGATTATTGAGTNTGAGGCTAGCCTAAGCTACAGTGTGAGACTCGGATTCAAACCAACACTGAAAAAATAAACCAACAACCCCCACACAAAACTAACAAATAAAACCCTGAAATTTTGAAAGTAAGTGTAAAATATAGAAAATATAAGACATCCCTTTTCAATGACCATAGAAATGAAAACCAGGCTAGGATGTAGCCTGCCTTTTCCAGAACTTCAGATCAGATAAAATTATGGCCATTCAGGCCCCACTTTTCTGCAAGATTGGTTCCTTGCCTACAATTTACAAGAGATGGGGAAACTAGCTATGCACTGAATGATGATGAATTTCTGGGTTGTGGCTCAGTGAAAAAGTGAACCATACTTTCTAGGGTAGCTTCTTTGAAATAAATTTACTTCTGTAGAAAGGTGCCCTGTAAATTTAAGCAAGCTTACACGAAAAAGTACCTCTGGATGTTTTATTCCTAACATGAAGGGTCTCTGGATAGTCAAAGCTTGGCCTCACATTCTTTTCGTTTCTTTGTTTTTTGGTTTTTGGTTTTTTGAGACAGGGTTTCTCTGTGTAGCTCTGGCTGTCCTGGAACTCACTCTGTAGATCAGGCAGCCTTGGACTCACAGAGATCCACCTGCCTCTGTCTCCCTGAGTGCTGGGATTAAAGACTTTTACCACAAAAACCCAGTGAGGTCTCACTTCTTAAGTCCCAGAGTACATGCAGAACATAGGCTGCAATTTTCTCCAGAAGTAATGGTTTTCACAATGGGCTCTGATTGGGACAGTGGATGCTCAGAGGCTAAGATAAGGACTAATTTTTAGTGACTGACACTGTTACAATTGACTGGTGAGGAAGCTCTGTAAAGTGCTTCATCAATATTTTGATCACCTTATAATATAGACTATGGTGGTGCACTGTGGTTATATTTTTTTCTGTGTCCCCCCAAAAAATTTACCTGAGGATCAGAAGAAAACCCAGCCACTATAACTAAACATAGAAGTCAGGCAATGATAGCACACAATTTTAATCCTATCACTTGGGAGGCAGGGATCTGTTTGGATCTCTGTGAGTTCAAGGCCACACTGGGGAACAGCGCCAAGCATGATGATATTTGCCTTTAATTCCAGCACTAACAATAGAGGTCTGGAGGTCTCTACAGACAGACAGGAAGTGATAGAGCTGGGCAAGAAGAAGAAGTGATGTAGAAGGGCTGAGAGAGCAAATGAGAGAGCAGAACAGAAAGGCATATAGGCATGGGTCCACAGAAATAAGACTCTTTGGAAGCTGCAGATTTGGTGAGGCGAGGTTAGCTGTGGCTTGTCCTATTTCTCTGATCTCTCAGGTTTTTCAACTCCTATATCTGGCTCCATGTTTTTTATTTAATAAAACTGTCTAGCAATTCATCTATAGTGCACACCTGTAATAATAGCATCCATGATATGGAGGCAGGATGTTTAGAAATTCCAGATTATTCTCCACTGCTGCAAGCCACAATAATATGAAGTAGAATTTCACCTGATTATAACAAGCTAATATTTGGAAGAAGCCAAAGGCCTTCCAGAGGTCAAGCTGAGGCTCAAGGGGTCTTGGTGATATTGGCTTTTGATTATAGTTGTTTCCTGCTATGAATTTCTCATGTGCTATTGTAGCTTTTACATCATTCATTGGGCATTATTTCCCCACTACTAGGGGTATATTTAGATAACCTTTTGTGCAGTAACACAGTCAGGCCCTGATTTCAGGCCTTCCTGTCATTATCATCATTAGCAGCATCAGGTCAGGACCATCCCCAGATGCATGAAAGTATCTTATCAGAGATACCTCTGCACTCTCTAAAAACAGACTTAGACACCCAGCCTCTTTGTTTGAGAAGGCCTGGAGGATGTGCTAATTAAGCTTAACTTTCCTCTTTCCAAAGTGTTATCTCTAATTTTAGATCCATCTTTAACTATTAACTCAGAACCTAATTTCTACTTATAGGTACATTAACCTGACTCAGGCTGCCCAGCCTCGGAATGTACTCCCCTGCCCTGTCAGAAAACCCCAGCAACCAAGATAGCTTGGACAGATAAGGGGTCAAAGGAAAAAAAGGCAGTTTTATTTCCATTTCTCACTGACAAACTCATAACACTTTAACTACTTCTAAGAATATAGTTGAGCACACAAAATACTCCTTGCTCAGATATTAACTGAATTTAGCCCTCAGTTGATTCTTTTCCCCAACAGTCATTTCCCTTTTAAGTTGCAGGTGATGGCTGGCAATTACTGCTCTGTAGTGTGGATCGTATTGCCCCTCCTTTAGATCCTGAGGGAATTCAAGCCTGGTGACCTTGCTTTAACCAGAGCATTGCTATTGCTCAGGTATATAACTGTAAACCCCAGAGACTTGGGAGGATGAGGTGAAGAGAAAACAGAATGGAAGAATTTTATGGGTAAGAAATAGAGAGGAAAGAACTGGGATGGGGAAGAACTAGACTGAAGGGCTAGAAGAGAGAACTAGGGGAACAATATGGAAGATGAAGAAGAGCCTGGTGGGGAAGAACAAGATGAGGAAGAAGGAGATGGGAGAGGAGCTAAGATGGAAAAGAACTACATGGATGAGAACCTAGATGGTGAAGAACTAAGATGATAGAATTAAGATAGAACTTAGAGAGTACAGCAGATAAATGTAGAGAGAAGTCAGGCAAAAAAGGAGCTAGGCATAGAACAGAATTGAAGCTGTATAGTTAGAACTTTGTCCCAGAGGAATAAAGTAGACAGACTAAAGAGCTCGGTGTACTTAGATTCTTTTCCCCAAAACAATTCACACTGTTTGTAGCTTCTCTTCTGGGAGCCTGGGAAGAAATTATTAAGGCTGGACCCTAATAATTTTTGAGACTCCACAACATAGCAATCTGGTGGCTAACTTAGGATACATGAAACCTCCTCTCAAAAAGAAAAAAGGTAAACAGCAGATATATGGCTATATATCCCTGGTCATATGAGTAACACTATCAGTAAATATTACTATCTGCAAGATTGCAATTTTCATTTATAGATTCCTGAAAAGAAAACTCCAAGTTATAAAACATGATAACACCATTTCTAAAAATCAAATTCTGTCACTCTTACTAAAACATGATCAGAACTAATAGGACCTTATACCAATTTAAAGACACACACATATACACATATGTATTTTTGTTATATATCAGAAGAAGATAACTACTGAAATACTATATGATATCATATGTATGGAAGGAGAAATAAAACTGAATTCTGCAGAGGCAGAGAGTTGAATGCTGATCACTGGTGTTGGGGCATGGCTCAAGGAAATGTGGGTTAAGGCTATATAATTAGGATGCTTTGGAGCAGTTTTGAGGCAACTCTAGCTGAGAGTTTGGTTTTGCAGAACTTAGAAAACAAGTTATCATGGAAATTTTGGAAGGAAACAGGATGGCTGCATTGATTATTGTGGGGTACCACTGTTAGTCTGCTTGATGGCTGAATCCTGCTCCTGAATACAAAGATGTAACAAAACTTCCTGCTTCTTGGATTGTCCTTGTAATTGATTTCATATTTTAAAAGTTCAGCAAGTAAACTGAGAACTAAGCAGTGGTGTGGAACAAGGAACAACATGGTGGACTCCATGGTGAGCAGTCTACCTGCCTATAGAAGTAAGGTGACAGNNGAATGAAAGTTATTAATGATAGAGGGAAAAATTAAAAGTAGAATTCCACATGAGTTTCATTAGCACTATCTTAATTACTGACAAGTGTAAATGCAAAACCTATAGCTCTCTTCATAAAGAGAACAAAAGGTAGCTTATTCTGGATCCATTCTGAGTTACCATGGCTTACAAACACAGATTTAGGTTACCTCCCATTCTGTTTTCCAACATGGAAGCAGTTTCATGGAATTTTTTAAAATAGATTTTATACAGAACAATGTCATAAATCAAGGCAAATTTAAAATACATTGGGAGGTATATCAGAGAGACAGACACATCAAAATGGGGAAGCTTTTCTAGAGGTCCAGGATGTTATCTGATGACATTATTAATTTTGGGGTTGGTAGAAGCTAGTTGACTGCTAAGTTAACAGATTCTAAAAGATTTTATGTTTTGTTTTGTTTTTATTTTGTTAGTGACAATCTGTTAGTTCTAACACAAGNTGGTTAGGAAATGGCTGTTCTGGAAGGCTGATATTAGCCCAAGATAAGATAAATAGTCTCTGGACCTGCAACATTTCAATGTCTCCACAGTACTGAAATTCTAATCAGCCAACCAGTCTCTGCACAGGGCTTCTTTTCAAAAGTTGTGGAGCCCTCCTAGGTTTCCAAGTGGCTTTACACAGAAGGACTGCCTAAGATGATGATTGGACCATGGGCCTGAGTATCAAGTGTTTCCTAGGGTCTACACTTGGCTGTACCTAGCAAAGGAGAGGTCTTTGCCCCTCCCCTATGCATTGTTATAAAAAGCCATTTTGAATAAAGTTCTGGGCCAATGGATATGGACCCAGGCCCACCTGAGGCGATCCTGAGTTTCTTTTTGTTTCCTCTCTATATTTCTACCTAAGTCTCTTTTCCTTCATTCTTCAAGAGTCTCTGGGGTAAATAAATATGGGAGCTGGTCTTCCACACAAAAGCTTTCTTTTGCACAATGAAAGTAAAGTAAAAGGAGACTTGGCTAAACATACTATGCTGAATTTTATGGAAAGAAAACACATAATGTCTCTGTTTATGTCATTTTTCCAGTCCTGTGATTTAGGTGTTATATATTAGGTTAATGATGCCTGTTTTTGTAGGTTAGGGGTAGAATTTTTTAACCTAATTTCAACTGGGTAAAATTCCTGGCAATGTGGGGAGGGAGTTAACTTCACAAAAGTGAGATATTCAAAGGTTCACAGAAGACCAGAGGGGAACACCTAAACACTTGCCCTTTCATATAAACTCAATCAAACCCACAAGGAAGTCATATGAGGAAATTCATCCTCTGCAAACAAATTGTGCCTCATGTGAATGGATTCTCAGTGTGTTGCCTAATATGGTCAGTAGCTTTAGGCAGAGTACAAACTATTCTTACCTCTAGTCTAGGAAGACTGCAGGGCAGAGTGATGATATACAAAGATGAAGTAGAAAAGGTCAGTCATGTCGCAACAGCTTTTCCATCAGGCAATTTCCTGCATGGCTTTCACAATACTACAGGGACTTATTCACTCCATGGACAGGATCATCCTATTCCTGTAGGGATTCCTGGCTGTCAGAGTCTATTCTTGAATGCTGTACTTCAAAAAAACAAGAGATTGGAATGTTGTATGTGTTGGTTATTGGGGTGGCCATCTAGACAGCCACTTCTAGGCCCAAAAATAATACTTTCATGCTAGCATGTGTGTAAACTCCTTAAACTCTATTAGGGTCTTCCTTTCTTGACTGTGTACCTGCCGGGAGCCAAAAACTGTATTGGCTATATTAAGCTATCTTAGCCCAGGTAATTTTCAGTTCCTGTTTTCTGAGTAATAGGTTCCTTTTCCAGAATTCTTGTTAAGTGCCTTAAGTAAGTCCCAGCTCCCAGAAATAGCTTGGTACTTCTTTATCTTTTTGTCAGTCAGGGATGTCTGCTATCCTGACCTTCCTGAGAAAACATCTTGCAGTCAGGTTACCTAGCAAACTAATTGCCCTGACCCACATCCCCAAGCACAAGCTCCTGCTTCACCTGCTATATAATCAATTGGTGAAAGAATAAACTTTGCAACTTGATCAGAATCCTGTCTTGCTGTCATTCTTCGTGTCTCTTGTCCCTTTTATTTACTGTTCCCCCTTCTAGGGTCTCCGTTGAAGACCCTGCTGGCCGGGGCATGTACCCTTCATATGATATGGACTAGGCCGTGGCTAAGATAAGGTTGAGAACCGTGATCTTTGCAGCTAAAATGCAGCATGCAGGAAAAAAAAAGGGAAACTGAGAAAGACAAGGAAAGAGGAAAACAAGAGATACAGGAAAAGAGAAAGATGAAGAGTCAAATGTGGGAAAAACACATAATATCCTCATGTATTCCCTATATTCTATAGGAAGCTATAAATTGGAGCATGTGCATAGTACTAGGATTACCTCTAAGTAGTCAACACTCTGTAAGGAAAATCTGAGAAAAGAGATGGTGAATACTGCAGCTTAAGGTTCTCCTCAGTGTGTGGTCCTGTGTAAAAAGAAAATAAGCATAAGAGCAAATAGAGTTTGGCAGGGGATGATACTAAATGCATTGTAGTAAAGGATAATATTCAGCATCTTGATAAGGTATCTTAAACCTGTGGAAACAGAAAAACCAGTCAAAAGCAACAAAAGTAGATGATTTTACCACTTATTAATGATAAAAATCAGACCAGAAATCAATGGAAGGGAAACAGAAAAAAATAAAATAATTCATAAAGCAATCCTAATCGTAATAGCCTAAGTCAACGGTTCTCAACCTTCCTATTGCTATGACTCTTTATTTATAGACTTCTTCATATTATGGTGACCCACAACCATAAAATTATTTTTGTTGGTACTTCATATCTGCAATTTTGCTACTGTTATGAATCATAATATAAATACCTGTTTTTTCTGATAGTTGACCACTGTGAAAAGATTGTTTGATGCTCAAAGTGGTTGTGACCTCCATGTTGAGAAACACTTGCTTAGATTAATCTTGGAATAAGCATAACTAAGGAAATAAAGCACCTCTGTTATGAAAAATTTAAAATCCTAAAGAATGAAATTGATGGAAAGATCCTCATGTTCATGCATTAGAGTAACTAATATTGTAAAAAGAGCTAAACCACAAAAAAAGGCACTCTATAGATTTAGTGCAATTCTCATCAAAATTTCAAAGACATTCTTCACAGAAGTAGAAAAATAATCCTATAATTCCTACGGAAGCACAAAAGAGTAATCCTGACCACTAATAACCATGCTATAAATATCCTCATACTTGATCTCAAGTTATACTACAGCCATTTTTAAAGCAGGGAGATGGCAGCAGGAGCAAGAGAAGGAAGGGAAACTATGTTTGGTATGTAAAATGAAAAAAATTAAAATAAATAAATAAACAGCATTATGCTGACAACAAAACAGAAACAGCCCTCAGGAGGCAGAGACCTGCAAATCCCTGAGTTGAGGCCAGCCTGATCTACAGGGCAAGTTCCAGGATAGACAGAGTGACATAGGGAAACCCTGTCTCAAAAAACCAAACCAAACCAAAAGACACAANGACCAATATAATAGAATACAGGACTTGAGTATAATTCCTTTCAGCCTCAGTGCCTTGACAGTGAGGACAAAAATAGACACTGAAGAGAAGACCCCATGGACAACCATATGTAGAAGATGAAACTCTGTCCCTGTCTCTGTAAAAAGTCAATTTCAAATAAATCAGAGTGTTTCAATGGAACACCTGAAGCTCTGTTAAGACAACTATTAGAAGAAAAATAGAGTAAATACTTCATGACTCTGGAGCAGGACAAAGACTTTATGAAGAAGCCTCCCATGTCTCACCAAATAATGCCAAGAATTTCCAAGTGAGTTTAGGTGAAATTACAAAGGTTTTCCACAGCAAAGAAAACCACTGAGTAAAGAGACAGTCTACAGAATGATAGTAAATGTTTGCTAAGCAAACATCTAATAACAGAATAATATCTATAATATATACAGAATTTTTTAAGCACTGGATGTAAGATTTATTACTAAACATGATTTGGTAGGGTACTGGAGAGTACCATGGAAGCCCTCAGGAGTGCAGGGCTTGCCACTTGCCCAAGGGACCACAACTGGGGATATATTTGACCCCACAGCCATTAGGAATGAGCTTCTCAGCAACCATGTCTTCAAATTCATCTGCATTAAACTTGGTGAAACCCCATTTCTTTAAGATGTGGATCTTCTGGAGGCCAGGGGACTTGAACTTGGCTCTAAAAAAAGCCTCAATCACATATTCCTTATTTGAAGCTTGGTGCAGATGGACATGATGACCTGGCCAGTGTAAACCCTGGACACTGTGCCCTGGGGCTTCCCAAAGNCACCATGCATACCTGTCTGGCGCCTGTGAGCCTCAGCACAGGACAACATCTTGTTGATTTGAGTGACATGGAAAGGGTGAAGCCTCACTCAAATAAGAAAGCCATGCTTGCCCCAATTCTTTACCATGTATTTGTTGGCACAAATACGGGCAGCCTCCAGAGCTTCAGAAGAGAGTTGCTCATGTTTATCTGATAGCATGTGGCCACAAAGTGGTAATTCATCAACTTTTTCCCTCTTCTGTCCCAAGTCAAAGATGCAGATTTTAGCCACAGGACACCTCAGCAGAATCAAGACTTTGGGTATGGCTTGTTCTTACAATACAAGTAACATCAGCAAGGCGGCGACCCATGATTATAACAGGATCAGTGGTAGGAAAAGCATAGGTAACGAATTTAAAAAATTGTAAATGTCAAGAAAGCAATGAACCAAATCAACAAATGGAGTAATTTAATAAACAGATAAAAGACAAAGAACACATAGTCTATATGCATGAGGAAAATGTTCCATATAACTGGCCCTTGAGGAAAATTAAAATTAAAACTACATTGAGATTCCATCTCACCCTTGTCAGAATGGAAATCTTTAAGAAAACAAATAAAAGCAAATACTGATGCAGTTGTAAGGTAGGGGCTTAAACATTTTTAATGGAAATGTAAATTAGTCCAGCCTTTGTTTAAATCTGCATAATGGTTCCTCTGAAAGCAAAAGACATTCTAACATGTGACAAAGCTACACTACTCCTGTGCACTTACTCAAAAAACCCCAAGTCAATATACCACAATAAAAGTTTCACATTGTTGTTTCCTGTAGCACTATTCATAATGACTAATTTCTAGAATCAATATATATATATATATATATATATATGTGTGTGTATATATATATATATGTCCATCAGCAAAGGAATAATTAAAGATAACACGATGTACATGAGTGTCTCAGGATACACCATGTGGGCCACAAATGAAAACAATACACAAAGACATGAAAGTGAGGTGAATATTTTGAGAAGGGAAGAGATGGTTGGGGAAGATAAGAAGGGAATGACATGATCAGAATTTATCATAGGCATGCTTAAAGTGATCAAAAACCACATTATAAAATAAAATGTGGCATATATACACATTGGAATGGCAGGGAAGGGGTATACAGGGGTGAGGGTTGGGAGATGGGAATATGAGGGATCATGACAGTCGAGTTGGGAGAGGGACAGTGTGGCAGAGTGAAGGGAAAGATCTTAATAGAGGTGGTCAGTATGGAGTTGGGGAGTGGCCTGGTATCAGGGAGGCTCCTGGAGGTCCATGGTGATGACCCCAGCTAGGACTCCTGGCAGTGGTGGTGAGGGCACCTGAACTGGCCTTCTCCTGTTGTCAGATTAGTCACTATCCTAATTGTCATTATAGAACTTTTGTCCAGTGACCAATGGAATCATATATGATATAAATGGCCAGGTACTGGGCCAAGATATGGAAGTCCAGTTGAAGAGAGGGAGGAGGGATTATATAAGCAAGAGATCATGTAGGGAAACACAGAGACAGCTGACCCAAGCTAGTGGGAGCTCACAGACTCTAGACTGACAGCTAGGGAGCCTGCATGGGACTGACTTAGGCCCTCTGCATGTGGGTGATAGTTGTGTAGCTTGGTCTGTTTGTGGGGCCCCTAGCAGTGGTACCCGGATCTGTCCCTGGTACATGAGCTGACTTTTTGAAACCTACTTCCTATTGTGGGATACTCTGATCAGTCTCGATGCAGCAGGGAGGAGCTTGGTCCTGCCTCAACTTGATATGACAAGCTTTGTTGAGTCCCATGGGAGGCCTTACCTTTCTGAGGAGTGGATGGGGAAGGGAGTAGAAAGGAGGTGGGGGTGGAAATGGGAAGAGAGGAGGGAGGGGAAACTGTCGTTGGTATGTAGAATAAATAAAAATAGGTAAATAAATAAAGACATAATTGTGGCAATGCCTTTATTGTGTGAATCTTACATTCCCCCAATTTGCCAGATTTGCAGTCTCTTGTCTCAAAATGTAACATGGGTCAGGACCTAAAAGAGATTTCAGGGTGGCAGCATATGTAAAATGCATAAGCAAAAGGTATGTATAAGTTAGTAAAATCTTCTATTGGAGGTCAGCTCTTCCTTGGGCATTAGCTACAGCCAGCCACATGCTTTTTTCCCCTTTCAATAATGAGCCTTTCCTCCATTAATCCTTAAATATGCAGGGTGATTTCTCACTGGAAGGCATATACTTCTGTAAGTGTAGAAGAAAAATTGGAGGTGGAAGGAGAAAGGGGATTGTATTAGATATGGAGGAGGGATATGATCAGTATACAAGTACATTACATACTTGTATGAAGATGTCTGTGTAAAACTCATTACTATGAACTGAATATATATCAATTTAAAAAAGAAATTGATAGTATGTACACTGTGTACAGATTGAAAATATAACAGAAATCCCGGAGGACAGTTCTCTGTCTTGACAGCTAGTAGATATGCTACATTTAATTTATTAGAAATAGAGAAATAGGTCATATTGCGTAACAACTATATAGTATTTCAGATTAAAAGCAGCATTATTCTGAGAAGTAAGTGGCAGTCAGCAACATTATAGTTAAACTTTTATTAAAAATACTAATAGGAGTACACTATAATAAGTGAAAGTATTAAATTACTGAAATGCTTCTCTCAGGTTGAATTTATAGCTTAAGAATAAAAATGTGAATTTGTCGAGTACAAATTATTTAGTTCTTTTTTTTTTTCTTTTCTGAAATTAAAACAATCAAGCAGTCACCAGGTCTCTACTTGTAGGAAAGTTAGAACATATGTACTAGCTCTGTTGTTCCATACTGTTATGTAACATGGATCAAATACATAGGGTATTTGAAGACTCAAAAAGGAAGGTAGAAATGAAAGCAAATAAGAATGCTGTATTTTTAAGTATTACTGAGTTGGTGATTAATTTTCTTTTCCTGTGAAAATCTGGGAACCCAATAAAGTTCACAGAGGGCTCCACAGGAAGTCGTGCAGTTCTAGTCTGAGAGCTGAAGGAAGAGCTCAGTGCATATTTCCCCTCTCCTCCCTTTCCTTTATCTTCTCTAATCTTTCAAGTTACAGCCCTCTGGCCACAGAGTTGCCATGGGAACAGTGACTCCTGTAACAATAGAAGTGGAAAAGTCATCAACAAACAAGGAAGAAGCTTTCACCATTTGGAGGACTTGTAGCTCCTGCATAGTCGGACAATTCTCCTCACGTTTTGTTGTTACTATTGCTGGTATAACCCAATTTTGCTGTGTATCCCAAAAAACATGTATTTTATGCTGGAAATTTATTCCCACTCATTACTGTTTTATTTTTTCTTTTCTTTTTGTTTGTCTATCCACTGTCCAATCACTCTTGATGTAAACATCATCTTTGCTATATGAATACAAAGGGGAGCCAAAAACATACAAAATACTGAGAAGTTGTGGAAACAGTAATCTTTGCTAAGAGATCAGTACAACTGTTTATATGCACAAATGTTCCACACCTCTTTCCAAAGATTGATATTATTCTAGTTAGCATACTAAAGCTTTATCCCAAGGTTGTACAATACATAATATGAAGGCCAGAGAGTTTTTAATTTTGACTTTTTTGGTAGTCATACTCTCTGGCCACAATTGATTAGATTGTGCCAATGTCCCATCTTCTTAAAATATTGATTTCTATGAATTCTTGGCTGGAATTCCCATCTTCCACACTGAATTCAGAGTTTCTTACATTGTTTTCTATGCTTCTAAAATTTCTCATTGTCATTACTTAATAATAATATACATTTTATGTTTTTGTGTATCAGTTTAAACAAATTTGAACATAAACATAAATAATAAGAAAAGGTAAGGAGATTTTGGGAGGACTCATGACAAAGTTACACAGACATGTTTAAGGACAAAAAAACAAAGCTATGGAAAATATCTCAATTAACTAATTATAAAAGCTTTGGGGAATTTGGAAGAAGAAACTAGATCTACTTTATTAAATAAGTCAACATTTACTAGATATACTGAGTATTATGCAAATATTTTTTAAAACCAATATGCAGTATGATATAACTAAGCAAAAGCAGCAGGCATGGCAGCACAGCTAGGTAATGAAGATCAGGAAAAAAACTACTTAGAGCTGAAGCTGAGGTGCTGAGCTCCAGACCATACTGGGATACAAAAAGGAGACATTATTGTTTCAGGGGAAAAAACATTATTACAATCCTACACCCTGAAGTTCTCTGAAAAGGTTGTCTTTTTAGACAACCTGTGTTTAACATTCTACAAAGCTGGTTTACTGTGAAATTGAAAAGTTGCAAATTTAAATCCAATTTATCTTGGGCTATCTTTTTTTTTTTTCCTTTTCTTTTTTTTTTGGTAGATGAGGACTGGCCCTGAAACTGTAGCTTCTGGAGGCCAGAAGGAGGGGAGGTGAACGTGGCTAAGATTACCAGACTGTAAAATAATGTTTTTCTAAAAGGATAGTCCCTCTTTTAAGCTTTTAGCTTAAAAGATTATTTCATTTAACCCACAAGATATAGTGCTACCCAAGAGAAAAACTGATAATTATAAATGTCAGAACACATGTCAGTTAAACCAGTGTGCAGTCAAACATGAACTGTGTATTTGTCCATATGCTTGTATATCCACATGTATATGAAATAATTCATCTTAATAGGATTCACTGTTATGCTCAGATCATGGGGACCCCTAAAAGACCACCACAGAGACTGAATACTATATTTAAAAGCAAAGAGCCTTTATTTTCAACCTCTGAGCTTGGTATCTCTGTTTGTCTGATACAGGGGTGAGATCAGAGAACTCTGAGTTCAGGCAGGGTAGAGTTTTTATCATAGCGGTGGTTGGGGTGAGGAGATTTCTAGAGAGAGTCTACATCTGAAGAAAGTACTTGACATCCCAAATATTCCAACCATTACATAAGGTGGCCAGATGTCCCTGACACTAGCATACACCCATTTTTGTTTTAGAGATACCCCTAGACAAAAGTCAGCCAATCAGAACCCTGAACTGTGGAAATCACCTCACNCCAACCACAGCTTAGATAAAAGACTCTACCCCACCTGTGTTCAGGGCTCTCTACTCTCACCCCTGTGTCAGACAGACAGAGAGAAAAAGTGCCCGAGCTTGAAAATAAAGGCTCTTAGCTTTTATATTTGGGATTCAGTCTCTGTGGTGGTCTTTTGGGGGTTTCTGGGATCTAGGCATAACAAATATATATATATCTATATATATATATACATATATATATATATCTCATATAATACATGCACACATATGTAAAGGCTACAGTAAAACTTTAAGAAACTGGAAAAGTAAATTTAAGAAGAACCAGAACCTAATATGCCTTTCATAGTTATAGATTGGCAAAGTTACTATTATGAAAATGGCTATCCTACTAAAAGCAACTAACAGATTCAATGTAATACTCATCAAAATCCCAGAATAAACCTTCACATAAATTAGAAAATAGAAAATGTAAATTCATGTGGAAATACAAAAGAGTTACTCTAAAAAAATAATCCTGAACAATAAAGAGCAAAGGTATCCACCATCCCATATTTCANATTATACTATAGAGCTAAAATAATAAAAACAATATGGCANTGGCATAAAAACCAAGAGACCTATGATAGAACCAAGTGCAAGGTGCTGTGGGAATGTACAGCAGTGACAACTAGTGTTTAACAATCCAACCACCCAGACCAACCTGATGGGAGACCTACCTGCCAAGGGTCACTGGCTGAGGAAACTGGTTGTTTTCTGTCTGTAATTTCTTTCACGTGCCACTACAATTCTTCCCTAAGAACTGCTCTAGGTGTTTTCCCACTGCTTGGGTGTTTATCTCAAGAGTATATTCCATCTTTGGGCACACTTATAGTTGTGGGTGGTCAGGAAGTTGATTTCTGTTTAAGCTGTATAATTCTGATATATAAGAATAATATCAGAATATTCTTCTTTCCTGACACAGGAAAGTAACAGCATTCTCAGTCTGAAAGACAGCTAATTTTGGACTTCAGAACAAATTCAAAACAGACTAAACTGCCCCTGCAGAAAATACACGGAGACTAATTCCCAGGTGTTGTTTATTGCTGAATCAAGGCCAGGTGGTTACATTGAGATATGGCTCCTTGCAGTAGCTCTCTTTCTGCACGTACTCTGACTGTGCTCAAGGTTCAGGTAATTGTTTACTATCTGAGATCTCTCACTGACTCAGAGCAACGTGCATAGATCAATGTGACATCACTAGCCTAAGAGAAACTACGTGATTTATCTTGTGTTTTGATAATGTGTAGGGCCCTGAAAAATGTAACTTATAATTGTCCAGAGTTTGGCTTGGGGCAGCAACGGTGGTGTGGAGAGAGAGGGCTGTGTAGAGCTATGTGAGAGAGGCTGCAGACTGTGAGTGAAATGTGAGTGTGTGTGTGTGTGTGTGTGTGTGTG
>LZPO01055248.1:131310-147939 GCA_001675575.1 Neotoma lepida
ATTAATTAATTAATCAATAAAATACCCCAAACACACAGATAAATGGAATAGAGTTGAGGACTCAATATAACACCCACACTAACATAATCATCTTATAGTTTACAAAAACATAAAAATGTTTTCAATAAACAGTGCTGATTAAACTGCACAGTTACACTCATAAGGATGAGATTAAATCTTTACCTCTTACCCCGCACAAATTCAACTGCAAATGGATTGAGGACTGCAACTTAAGACCTGATGCCCTGAATATGATAGAGGAAAACGCAGGAAACATGCTTGAAACTCATTGACATGGGAAATGGTTTTCTGACAAGCACAATGATATCACAGACATTATGTTCCACAATTAATAAATGTGACCTCATGAAACTAAAATGTTTCTATACAGCAGAGGACACCATCATTTAATTGAAGAGACAGACTTTGGATTGGGATAAAAGAGTTTATCAGATACACATCTGATAGTTTTTGGAATATAATAAGTACTTCTAAAACTAAACATTAAGGAAAACAAATCATCTGGGCAGTGGGAGTAAATGCCTCTAATCCTAGCACTTTGAGGGAAGAGGCAGGCACATCTCTGAATTTGAGGCCAGCCTTGTCTACAGAGTGAGTTCCAGGACAGACAGGGCTACACAGAGAAACCCTGTCTTGAAAATAAAACAAAATGAAGCAAATCAAACAAAAACAATCAACAACAAACTAATCCAATTAAAAAGTGGTCCATGAAAAAAATATTTATATATCCTTGCTATAACCATTGGTGGTGAAAGAGACCATGGATTTGAAAGAGATCAGGGAGGTAGGCATATGGGAGTATTTGGAAGGAGGAGTGAGAATAAAGAAATATAATTAAAGTATAATCTCAAAAATTATAGAATTTTAAAAGGTAGGACATTAAATTAAATTCTCAAAAGATTAAGTACAAATGCCTGAGAAATATTTTAAAATTTAACATTCTTAGCTCTCAGGGATAAAAATTAAAAATACGTTGAGATTTCTTCTTCCACCAATGAGAATGACTAAGATAAACACACAAGCTAAACAAATGCTGGCACAGGTGCAGGGAAAGAGGAACCCTGGTAGGATTGCAAACAAATTGATGCATCCACTATGGAAATCACTATGGAAATCAGAGGTTATAAAATATGCTAGAAATTGTGGCACAACCATATCTGAATGAAATGGCAGAAGTCATAAAGCCAGCACACCTGCTTGACCAAGATCCAGCAAAGCTGAGGTGCATGATGGCTGACATGCCACTTTTGTTTTTCATCTCCACCTGTTGCATACTTGAGGGACTTTTAATATTTGTATAATATTGGATTGATGGAATATTTCTTATGAATCATTTATGTCTTCTCCCAGGAATGCAGCTTCTGAACTTCCCCAAGATAGTCCTGAACATACTATCCCACCCCTCTACTTTTAGGGAGATATCCTTATCTACATAAAGGTCTTCCTTATGCCTTGGAGCTTGTGACACACATAAAGAAGTCAGACGTCTGTTCATAAGACTATGAGACATTCTTGAAATATTTGTACCTGCATAGGAACAAGATATTTAAAACAAAGTAAACTTAAAAAGGTCAAGAAGATTCAGTGGGCTAGAGGAGTTGGCCACAATTCAGATTACATGCCTCTTCCCACTGTGTAGTCAGACAATTATGTGGCATACAACTCTGCTCTACATAGAGACATATCGATGAACAAAATATGGAGTGGAAAGAAGATAAAAGTATGAGACAACAGGCCCTCTCTTTCTTAGAAAAGTTAGCACATGTACAGTCTTGGTTATGTCATATAACCAAGGAACAACAGAATGCCAGGATTAGACATATAGACAAATTCTATAAAGATGCAAGCATTGTATTATGCCAGAATTTGAATAATAACTGCAGCAGCTTTGGCCTGAGGATTCTTTTTTGGGCACTCAGACCATTAAGAGTTAATGATACACTGCTTGGGACATGATAAAATGCCCAGGGTAGCTTGAAAATGTTGTTTTGGTCTAGTGTCCTTCAAGCAACCAAAGCCTGAGAACAAGCTGTCATATAATTCCAGATTCTTAAAAATTGGGTTGAAGTTAATCAGTCAGAATAATAACTCTGTTTTTTAATGATGTCAAAACCCGAGGGAAAATGATTGGAAATGAAACCTCTGTTCTGTAATAGTTTATTAATGATGAGTAAAAGATGAGCAAAAGGAAGTGAAACACATGCCCACAACCAAAAATGCTATGATCTATGTTTTGGAACATCATGAATATATCCCTGTTTATTAATTCTGTATAAACAAAGAAGTACTCTGGTTGCTAGTGAGTCAGGTTGCAAGATTCTCCCAACCACTATGGCCTGGCTCACTTCCTTCCTTCAACAACTCCTTACTTCCTCTGCATGACCCATCCACTGACAGGAATGGCTCCAGGTAAAATATGTTTGCCATATGATCCAGTTAAAACAATCTTAGTTATATGACCAAAGGAATCTATATCATACTACTTCAATACCTGATATTCATGTTCTTTTCTTTTATATTCACAATAACTGGGAAACGGAAACAGTTTAGTTACATCCATCATTTGAATAATGGAAATAAACATTTGTTATATTTATACAATGTAGTGTTATTCAACTCATGAAAAATTGAAAATATAACAATCAGTGGTAGAATTTTTTAACTTAATTTAAACTGAGTAAATATCCTGGCAATGTGGGGAGGGAGTTCAAGGACTTCACAGAAATGAGATATTCAAAGATACACAGAAGACCAGAAGANAACATCTCAGCACTTGCTTTTTCATATAAACTCAATCAAACCCACAAGGAAGTCATATGAGGANATTCACCCTCTGCGAACAAGTTATGTCTCATGTGAATGGATTCTCAGTGTGTTTCCTAATATGGTTAGTAGCTTTAGGCAGTGTACAAAAAGTTCTTACCTCTAGCCTAGGAAGACTGTAACGCAGAAGATTATATATGAGATGAAGTAGAAAAGGTCAGTCATGTTGCAATAGCCTTTCCGTCAGGCAATTTCCTGCATGGCTTTCACAATACTACAGGAATTATTCACTCCATGGAAAGGATCAATCTATTCTTGTAGGGATTCCTGGTTGTCAGAGTCTGTTCTTGAATGCTATATCTCAAAAACAAGAGATGAAATGTTGTATGATTTGGTAATTAGGGTTCCCATGTAGACAGCCACTTCTAGGGCCCCAAAATAATACTTTCATGGTAGCATGTACATAAACTAATAAGGACTCCTCTACTAGGCTCTTCATTTCATTTCTTGATTGTGTATCCTTCATATGATATGGGCCAGGCCTTGGCTAAGATAGAGTTGAGAACTGTGATCTTGCAGCTAAGATGCTCCATGCAGCAAAAACAGGGAAATCGAGAAAGACAAGGAAAAAGGAAAACAAGAGATACAGGAAAAGAGAAAGATGAAGAATCAAATGTGGAAAAAACACATAATATCTTAATATATTCTCTGTAATCTATAGGAAGCCATAAATTGGAGTATAAGCATAATACTAGGATTAATTCTAAGTAGTCCACACTCTATAATGGAAATCTGAGAAAAGAGATGATAAGCACTGCAGCTTAAGGTTTTCCTCAGTGTGTGGTCCTGTGAAGAAAGGAAATAAGCATCAAAACAAATAGAGTTTGGCTGTGGAGGATACAGGGGAAAACACTAAATGTATTGTAGTAAAGGATAACATTCAGCATCTTGACAAGGTGTCCTAAACCTGTGCAAACACAAGAACCAGTAAAAAATATTAAAAGTAGATGGAAATAAATGATAAAAATCAGAGCAGAAATCAATGGAGGGGAAATGGAATAAATAAAATAACTCATAAGGCAATCCAAATCACAATAGCCTAAATCACTGGTTCTTAAGCAAGCATCTGATAACAGAATAATATTGACAATATGTAAAGTTTTTTTTAAGCAGATTGGATGTGAGATTTATTACTAAACATGATTCGGTAGGGTACAGGAGAGTACCATGGGAGCCCCCAGGTGTGTAGGATTTACCACTTGTCCAAGGTACCACAACTGGTTTTATTTTACCCCATAGCCATTAGGAATGAGCCATTTCTCAGCAACCATGTCTTAAAACTCATTAAAGTTCCCGAAGCCCCATTTCTTTAAGATGTGAAAATTCTGGCAGCCAGGGAACTTGAACTTGGCTCTAAAAAGAGCCTCAATCACATGTTCCTTATTCTGCAGCTTGGGGCAGATGGACATGATGATCTGGATGTTGTGAATCTTGGCCGCTGTGCCCTTGGGCCTCCCAAAAGCACCACACAGACCTGTCTGGAGCCTGTGAGCCCCAGCACAGGACAACATCTTGTTGATTGGGATGACATGGAGAGGGTGGAGAGTCACTTGAATATGAAAGTCATCCTTGCCACAGCCCTTTATCATGTATTTGTTGGCATAAATACGGGCAGCATCCGGAACTTCAGAAGAGTATTGCTCTATTCATCTAGTACCATGTGGCCACAAAGTGGGAATACATCAACGTTTACATCTTCCATTCCAAGTCAAAGATGCAGATATTAGCATCAGGGACACCTCACCATTAAGCGAGACTTTGAGTAGGGCTTGTTCTTACAACACTAGTAACACCTAACAGGGTGGTGAACCATGTTGACAACAGGATCAATGGTTGTGCGCCAGAGGAAAAGCATATGGAAAGATTTTTAAAAATCCTAAATGTCAAGAAATCAATGAACCAAATCAACAAATGGGTTAATTTAATAAACAGACAATTCTTAAAAGACAAAGAATACATAGTCTATATGCATGAGAAAAATGTTCCATATAACTGGCTCTTGAGGATAATTAAAATTAAAACTACATTGAGATTTCATCTCAACCTTGTCAGAATGGAAATCTTTAATAAAACAAGTAAAAGCAAATACTGATGCAGTTGTAAGGTCAGGGCTTAAACATTTTTAATGGAAATGTAAATTAGTCCAGCCATTATTGAAATCTGCATAATGGTTTATCTGAAAGCTAACACATTCTAACATGTGACAAAGCTAACACATTCTAACATGTGACAAAGCTACACTACTCTTGCATATTTACTCAAAAAACTCCAAGTCAACATATCACAATGAAACTTTCACATTGTTGTTTCCTATAGCACTATTCATAATGACTAATTTCTAGAATCAATGTATGTGTCCACCAGCAGAGGAATCATTAAAGACAACCTGATGTATATGAGTATCCCAGGATACACCTTGTGGGTAACAAATGAAAACAAAACATTAAGACATGAAAGTGAGGTGGGTATTTTGAGAAGGGTTGTCATGGTGGGGGAAGATAAGAAAGGAAAGACATGACCAGAACATAGCATATACATGCTTAAAGTAATAAAAAAAAACACATTATAAATTAAAATGTGGCATATATACACAATGGAATGTGTATGGGGTATGGCATATACACACAATGGAATGGCAGAGAGGGGGTGTATAGGAGAGAGGGTGGGGTATGGGAATATGAGCAATCTGGTTGGTTGAGCTGGGGGAGGGATGAAGAGGGAGAGTGATGAGGGAGAGATATTAAGAGGGGGCCAGTATGGGGTTGGGGAGAGACCTGGTGTCAGGAAGGCTCCCAGAGGTCCACAGGATTCATGGCAGTGGTGGAGAAAGTGTCTGAACTGGCCTTCTCCTGTGGTCAGATTGGTGACTACCCTGATTGTCATCATAGAACCTTATTCCAGTGACTGATAGAAGCAGATGTGGATGTCCACGGCCAGGAATTGGGCCAAGATATGGGAGTCCAGTTGAAGAGAGGGAGAAGGGGTCATATGAGCAATGGGGATTAAAATCATGATGGGAAACACTCAGATACAGCTCACCCGAGCTCATGGGAGCTCACAGACTCTAGACACACACCTAGAGAGTTGTAGTAACTTGTTCTGTTTGTGGGACCCCTAGCAGTGAGTTTAGGATCTGTCCCTTGTGCATGAGCTGGCTTTTTGGAATCTATTCCCTATGATGGGATGCCTTGCTCATCCTTGAAGCAGCAGGGAGGAGCTTGGTCCGGCCTCATCTAGATATGTCAAGCTTGGTAGACTCCTCAAAGGAGGCCTTGCCTTTTCTTACAAGTGGATGTGGAAGTACAAAGGAGGTTGGGGGAGGGAATGGGAGAAGAGGAAGGAGCAGAAACTGTGGTTGATATGTAGAATAAATAAAAATAGCTAAATAAATAAATAAATAAATAAATAAATAAATAAATAAATAATTGTGGTGATACCTTTACTGTGTGAATCTCCCATTTTCCCAATTTGCCAGACTTGCAATCTCTTGTTTCTGTTTGAATTGTTTAAAATGTCACCTGGTTCAGGATTTAAAAGAGATCTCAAAATGGCAGCATATGTAAAATGCACAAGCATAAGGTTTGTATAAGTTAGTAAAATCTTCTATTGGAAGTCAGCTCTTCCTTGGGCATTAGGTACAATCAACATATACTTTTTTTCCCCTTTCAGTAATGAGCTTTTTCTCTATTCATCCTTAAGTATGCAGGGTGATTTCTCACTGGAAGGCATATACTTCTGTAAGTGTAGAAGAAAAATTGGAGGTGAAAGGAAAAAGGGGATTATAGAAGATATGGAAGAGTGATATGATCAATATACAAACACATTACATACTTGCATGAAAATTTCTGTGCAAAACTCATTTCTATTAACAGTGTATATATACCAATTTAAACAAGAAATTGATAGTATGTATACTGTGTAGAGATTGAAAGTATAACAGTAATCCCAGAGACCAGTTCTCTATCTTGACAGCTAGTAGATATGCTACATTGAATTAATTAGAAATAGAGAAATAAGCCATATTGCCCTAACAGCTATACAATACTTCAGGTTAAAAGCAGCATTGTTCAGAGACATAAGTGACAATCAGCATCATTATAGTTAAACTTTCATTAAAAATACTAATAGGTGTAAACAAATTTCTAAACAGTCTTATTAAATAAAAACACAGAGCCAGAAATTGGCATGAAAATCTGACAGAGATCAGAGGAATTAGGAACAGTCACCAGCTAAGCTCACCTCATCAATGCCACAGCTTCCAAAGAGGGAGCGACTTCTTGTCTAAACAGACATATATCTTTCTATTCTGCTAACTCATTTCCTCTCTCCACCAAGTTTTATCAATTCCTGTCTATCTGCACAGACCTCCAGAACTCCATAGTTGATGCTGGGTTTAAAGGTATATATCACTACGCTTACCTCTGTTACCTAGTATGGCCTTGAACTCATACAGATCCAGATGGATTAAGGCATGTGTTAACATTGCATGACTTCTGTTTTTACTAATAGTGGCTGACCTTTTTCCTCTGATCCTCAGATAAATTTTATTGGGGGATACTGATAAAATATCACCATATTTCCCCTTTTTGTCTAATGAAAATAAAAAATAATTAAAGAAAAACTACATACAATTAGTACAATAACTATATACAATATATACAAGTATACAAGCAATAAATACCTCAACAATGTCTAGCCCATTGCATTTGACAAATTCAGAGAAAATATTCCATTATCTATCCTATTTTGATAAGTCCAAAGGTGTACATAATTCACTTTTTATTCTAATTTATATTACTAACAGAAAACTATCTTATGATGTTTTTCAAGTTTATACACGTTACACCTCTTAGTGAGTTTGTTTTCTGAGTTTCTTAACAAAGAAAACTATGACTATAACTATCTAATCTTCAACTCCCTCAGAAACCTGAGAAGGAAATAATATCACCTAGTAAAACAGGAAGTACAAACAAACAATTTCCAAAAAATGTGAGTTGACAGAAACAGCCAGCTGCCTGGANAGTCACCCAAGCTTTCTCAAAAAAATAATATAAGCCTCTGTGTGTTTACTTGGGTCTGAGAATCCGCAGAAGCTGGGAAGGACCGGACAATACATTCTCCTACAAATGCCATCCAATGTGGGGCTTGACTTTCCACCTAAAACATGAGAGAACTTAATTTGAGATTCTAAAACAGAGCTAAAACCAGCTTTCTACTTTATGTCTCATGTGGGCCAAGATATAGAGATGTCAAGGTACAGAGACTCCATGGCATACGGACTTGAACTACAATATGGTGTGTTTACAGTATGTGGGCTTGACCTGCAGGATGGCAGATTCCCACTGTGACACACAGAGCTATCTCCAAGCTGTACAGCACACTAACTTCATAATGGATTTAGCCTTCACTCATACAGACAAAAAAGGTTTATGAGTCAGCTGCATGCTACCCTGATGGCAACATGGACACCAGAGTTGTTGGATAAGTGTGACTTTCCTGGTCACTTACCCCATGATGAAAAGCTGAGTTGGGTGGAGTCAGCAGCCCAGGCTGCTGGTCCTAGCCATGTAGTTTAGCAGTTTAAAATCTCTCCTGGCCAATAAAGGATTACAGATTCAGAATAAGATTCAGATGTAATAAGACATTAAATGGTTTACAATGTGTGTAAAAATATACGTAGGCTTAGAAGAGAGAGGAAAAAGAGGATAGACCGTTATATAAAGAACTACTTTTAAAAAATACAGCCTTTAAAGAGACAGTAAAAGTAATGTAATAAGCCATGTAAAGATAGATATTACACAGAGAATCTGGATTGTGTTGTCTTTAGGATTTTTAAGTGCAGAGAGACATTTGATTTGTAAAAGCTGCCAGGTTAAATCAACATGTATATTTTAAAGGTATCTCAATTTCAAAATTTATGTCTAAGGATATGTTGCTTTGGAAAAGAGGTTCTGCTTTTGTTTCCACTAAGATAAGAACCTGTGGGTTGCTTCCAGGCTCATATGGATTGATCAGCCAAGAATCCTGAAAGACCTCTGATGATACCATGGCCCAGATGATTCAACATTCAGAATGGCTTCAAGGCAACTGGCTCAGAGAATACAGTATCACAGACTATTCTAGTCAAGACTTGCCCATAATTCTTAATATTCTCAGGATCCCCATTAGATTGCCAGTGCCCTCATCCAGCAGGAAGTAGTATGAGAAGCTATGCCCAAATTCCCAAAATATTGTTTATAAATGTTTATTTCTATTTAAATCAGCTTGATTATAAATGCAATCTCTTTCTAAAGAAGAAAAGGGGTCCTATAGATACGATATGATAAAGAATAACAACTTATTTAAAATATTTTACATTTCTATGGATTTTAGATTATTCATACAAATTTAAAGTTTATTTTGTAATACTGTATGCATATTTCTACTCTCATTAAGGTATTATGTTTATGTAACTCATTTAAATTGTAATGGATAATTAAGAAATACAGATTAATAATTTCTATGATAATCAAACTTATATTCATGTTAAGTTTTTTTGGAAAACAAAGATATATTCCAAATAGATAAGTAATCTTCAAACTCTTCAAAGACCTACAGAATATGGCATTTAAAATGTTTTAAAAATATAAGACTTTCTGGATAGTGAGACATGTCTGCTCCTGGCAGCACCAATTTACTTGAAAGAGAAAGATGGGCATTGAAGATACTCTCTATGGAGCTTATCTTCTTCTTGGCAAAATTAGCCATTTGGGAAAGAAATTGTTTTTGCCTGGACTGCTGATAATATAAACTGGACATACAGGACCAAGATGAAAATGACCACTGAATTTGTAATAGAAGGAAAAATGGTCTTTAGGTTCCTGTTTCTCAGAAGATACTGCCAGACATTTTATAGGACACAGGAAAAAGTGACTGAAAAACTCTAGACCTATAGGCTGAAGATGGATGCCCCAAGGTTACAGAGGAACTTTAGCTGACTGTCCAGGCCCAGCTGTCTCTATCATTCTGAATTTTTGGAAGTTGCTTACAGTGCTCTTCCTGTTTACTTAGGTAATATATCTTTCTGAGGTCTTTGATGTAGTTGAAGACTAAATAATTATAATTTTCCTTGGTTATGATAAAAGATAAATTAGATACGAAACTTTAGACTCACAAATATAGGATAGATAAAATATTTTTTTTAATTTGCCAAATATAAATAGACTAGATATTGTGACTTCAATTCTTGTTAGATAACAGTTTTGTTATATGTAATTTTACTATGTTGAAATTAAAACCTTCCTTTTAAATAGAAAGAAAAGGATAAATGATGGTGATGTTATTCTATATGCTGTGAATGCACTACTCTGATTGGTTGATAAATAAAGCTGTTTGGCAAATGGTGAGACAGAATAAGGTTAGGCAGGACATTCTAACTAGAGAGATAGAGAGAAGAAGAAAGCAGAGCTGGGCAGATGCTGCTAGCTCCTACCAAATGAAGCAAGATGTAAAGGCCACAAGCTATGTGGCAAGTATGGATTTATAGAAACGGGTTAATGTTAGATGTAAGAGCTAGCTAATGAGAAGCCTGAGCCATTAGGCTATAGTTTGAAAACAATATAAGCCTCTTTGTGTTTACTTGGGTCTAAGTGGCCGCGGGAGCTGGGCAGTACTGGACAAATCATTCTCCTACAAATAGGAGCACACTAAAATAAGTGAAAGTTGTAAATTACTGAAATGCTTCTCTCGGGTTGACTTTATAGTTTAAGAATAAAAATGTGCATTTGTCAAGTACAAATTATGTAGTTCTTTTTTTTTCTTTTCTGAAATTAAAGCAATCAAGTAGTCAGGAAAAGTAGAACTTATTTACTAGCTCTATTCTTCCATATTGTTATGTAATGTGGATCAAATACATAGGGTATTTGAAGACTCAAAAAGGAAGTAGAAATGAAAGCAAATAAGAATGCTGTGTTTTTAAGTATTACTGAGTTGGTGATTAATTTTCTTTTCCTGTGAAAATCTGGGAACCCAATAAAGTCCACAGAGGGCTCCACAGGAAGTCCTGCAGTTCTAGTCTGAGAGCTGAAGGAAGAGCTCAGTGCATATTTCCCCTCTCCTCCCTTTCCTTTATCTTCTCTAATCTTTCAAGTTACAGCCCTCTGGCCACAGAGTTGCCATGGGAACAGTGACTCCTGTAACAATAGAAATGGAAAAGTCATCAACAAACAAGGAGGAAGCTTTCACCACTTGGAGGACTTGTAGCTCCAGCATAGTGGGACAATTCTCCTCAAGTTTTGTTGTTACTATTGCTGGTATAACTCAGTTCAGCTCTGTACCACCCAAAACACGTATTTTATGCTAGAACTTTTATTTCCACCCATCATTTATTTTTTCTTTTCTTTTTTGTCTGTCTATCCACTGTCCAATAACTCTTGATATAAACATCATCTTTGCTATATGAATACAAAGGGGAGCCAAAAGCATACAAAATACTGAGAAGTTGTGGAAAGAACAATCTTTGCTAAGAGACCAGTACAACTCTTTATATGCACAAATGTTCTACACCTCTTTCCAAANATTGATATTATTCTAGTTAGCATACTAAAGGTTTATCCCAAGGTTGCACAATGCATAGTATGAAGGCCAGAGAGCATTTAATTTTGACTTTTTTAGTAGTCATACTCTCTGGCCACAATTGATTAGATTGTGCCAATGTAGCATAAAGGCAGCTTTAGACAGTATATGACTTGATGGTTGTAGAAACAGAGTTTTATTAAGAAAAAAAAAATCATGAGGTGGACAGGATTTGTCCCATTGGTCATTAGTTAACAAAAAGAATATGTAAGATACTATTTATCCCAGTAGGAAAGTGAGGAACTGGGCTCCTGTAGGAAAGGAGAATTGTGTTTACACCCCGACAGAAANTGTTGTCTTAAAAAATTGTGAATATGTTTAATTCATAAAACATAACACATATTTTCTATTTCAGAACTATATCTTACATGAAATAGTGCCTAAGTACTCTGATGTTGTTCCATCCATTTACATTGTATTTGAAACATACACTGCCAAAGGTTTTTTTATCTGTTTCTTGAACTTTCTTCTAGGTTGACGCCTATGCTTCTATATGAAAATATACTATTAATAAGTGCTCTATGAATAAATATCAGGAATCCACATCCTTGTTACTTCCTCATCCTTCTCCATCCCTAGCTCAACTATCAAGTCCCTCTGCTCACTTCCTGTGCCTGGATTTGGGTCATATATTGTATCATAGTATTAGGAGAGGTGAGGGCCTAAAAATATATATGGCTCTCTGATTATTCAAACACTGAGATCCAACAAATTAAAATCTCCCTAAGAATCCTATGCTGGGGTAAGAGAATGATGCAGCCCTGGTGCCAGCTGGAGGGAGAGCTTGTTTCCTAATAATAAATTTCACAGTTCAGACATCTTATTAGAATACCTTGCAGGACAGAACTGGACCAGAGGATAAATGGCTTAGTGATGATGGAGAACACACCTGCAGCACGACTTCTGAATTATGTGTACTTCTTGCCCTTTATTTAAAACTAAACTTTGCTCTCTTCCTCCTTCACCTTGCCCCTCTCCCACCCCCCCCCTTTCTCTCTCTCAGGCCCAGCCATATTCCTTCCTGTCCCTCTACTTTCTAATAAAACTCTGCTCCTGGGTTTTGTCATGCCTCATGAGTTTTCTCGCATAGTTACCACAGCACTGCAAATAACTAACATTGATGCTGAACAAACCAGGCTCTCTGAGTGCTCTGCATCTCGGAACCTGTGTTGAGGTTCTGCTCCACTCACAACTGCCTGCTTTTTTCATTTGTCCAGCCTCAGGACTCCTCCGCACACATCCCAGTTGCTCCAAATTGCATCCTTTTTAGACACAAGCAGCCACAGAAGTCCCAAGCTGAGAGACATGGACAGCCCCAAAGCAGCAGACAACAATCCACCACATCAGGAGGTCTTGGCTACTTCTGAAGCCCCTTTCCCTACTCCCTGCCTCCCAGAGCTTCGATGCCCACCAAGTCAGCTGGAAGCAGTTCTTGGGTGGCACAGAGCCCTTATTCCTGTTCACTCTCCTTTTTATAATAAGCAAAAATATGGAATGTTGGAGTTCCTGGCCACTGCACATGCGCAGTTCAGTAGCCAAGCAAGAGGCATAATTTGCATGCAGTGTGAACATAATTTGCACACAATGTGATCTCGAACAATGTGATCACGCATGTGCAAGTGAATCTCCGTGTCTTCCTCCCTTCCCTTGACACTCTTCCTCTCTTTCTCTCCTCCCCTGCCCCCTCGCTCTCTCTCCCTCTCTCTCTCTCAGGCCTGGCCATCTTCTTTCCTGTCCCTCTACTTTCTAATAAAATTCTGGTACTGGGAAACAATANAAACAACAACAACAAAACACCTCCAAAATCTAAACTTTACTAGGAAGTGGTGGTGCACGCCTTTAATTCCAGCACTCAGGAGGCAGAAGCAGGCAGATCTCTGTGAGTTGGAGGCCAGCCTAGTCTACAGAGTGAGTAATAGGACAGGCTCCAAGCTACACAGAGAAACCCTATCTCAAAATAAAAACAAAAACAAAAACAAAAATAAAATAAAACTAAACCCCATGTTAGGACCCTGAAGACAGGATGGAAGGGGTAACTAAATTCTTTTATTTTATCTTCTTCCCAATGTGACCAAACTGAACAAGTGTGACTTGTCTCTTAAATTAGAATTGTAGGGACTAGGGGCCTAGTATAGCTTGTAGGGGCTGCCAGGGCTAGGGTTTTACCTAAATACTCTATGACATGATCAGCTTGACTGTAATGTTTAGGAGGCTTCAACAACAATCCTAAGTCAGTTTAGCTAGAATTCCCATCTTCTCATAATATTGATTTCTATGAATTCTTGACTGAAATTTCGACTTCCAGTCTGCCATTCTCATGCACTTGAAAATCTGGGGATAATAACAATCTTTTGTCCCTATGCTGTTCCTACCCAGTCCCCTCCATCTCCCATGCTGATGGGTAGGGCTCCTTAGACTTGCCCCNGGGCTAGTGGCCAAACCTGTCCAAGGTCTAGCTCCAAGGGTGGAATGGAATGTCACTGCCTATGGTTGCTAAGCTATGGCAGCTATGATGTGGCCAGCACTGCCTTCATCATTCAAATTCAATCCAATAGCCTTCGTGTTCCTACAGTGTTGATGCAAATTTAGAGTTATTCTTGTGATGGTATATGCATGTATTTCTCTTCTTGTTTAAAATAGTGTGGTTTTACAATATATTCTGGATTCTAGTTATGGTTTCTTATACCTGCAAATACTGAAATTAAAAGTTGATTCTGGTTGGTTTTCATTTTAAAATTAGCTGATGATTCTTCACTGCAAACTCTTTATTTTAAAAAGGGATATATATATATATCTTTGTGTGTTTGTGTGTGTGTATGTGGACACATATGTTACTTGGATTTAACTATATATGTAAATTTAAGCAAGCTTTAACTATATGTATGTGTATGTAACTTGGATCCAACTGTGCCGATGTCTTCATGTAAATATTGTTTAAAAAAAAACCGCAACCACATGACTTTCCTCCATCTTGGATGGTGACCTCATAGGGAGCTATGTGGCTGGCAGCCATCTTTTACTAAGGTTATAAAGATCTAGTCTGATTAACAAAAAGCTAACTTAGAGTTTTACACCTAAGCACTTATGTCTTTGCTAAGTGTTCAATAGCAAGCTTCTAAAGAATTTAAATAGATGGCTACCTCTGTTTAATAAATAAGGTATTTGATAAAGATATTAAAGCTGCACCTCAATGCTTTTATACACAATAATGTACCTTGCTCTGGCAGCTAAACTTTGTACTTATGAGTTACTCACTTAATAAGATGATAATGGTTTTAAAGACATGAAGGAATCATAGGGAACAGCTGAAGTTTGCAAATGTGTGATAGGACTAGAGTTCCAAAGGGAGTCTAGTTGCAATAGTGGACCTTAGCAGTTTTGGAAATGCCAGTGCCAGGTGATGATCACCAGAAGCACCAGACCCAATGAATGTAGGCTATGTATATGCTGCTAAGGGTAGAGCCAAAGAAATGATCCAAGTCTCTAAGTAAAAGAACTAAAAGGATCATGAATGAATCTCAGATGTTGAACTTTGGGATTATTTGCACTCTGGAATTTGGTTTTACTTTATACAGATTGTGGTTATGCCATGTTTTCTCCCTCTTAGAGTAAAAGAAGGCACTTTATTGTTGATATTGCAGAAAGACATTTGAGAGGTCTTATCCTTTTTATGAACAGTTTTTAAAATGTTTAAATTTAAAAGGCTATGGGACATTTTAAGTTTATAAAATGCTCTATATTGTTAATATTTGGAATTAAAATAAAAGGCTAAATATTCGGGTCACAGCCATAAGCACCATATACTAACCAGAAATGGGATGTTCATTTCTTGTGATGCAGCAAGACAATGACATAGGCAAAGGGCTTGGAACAGCTTTTGACTCCATGAGTCTTGACCTTTTGGAGAGTAGAAAAAAAACTTTCTATAGGGGTAGCCTAGGACCACCTGCCTCTCCGATGTTTGCATTGAAATTCAACAATAGCAAAATTGCAGTTATGAAATAGCATTCAGAAAGCTGAGAACCAGTGACTTGGAGAATGTTTCTCCTTACCCAAGGTCCATTCAGGCTTAAGAATGTTGTCCAGCCTACTTGTCTTTGCTAATTTTTTTAAGCTTAAGTTATTTGGATAAACTAAATTATATAAATGTTTTATATTGATATTTTGTTTTGGTTTCTTTACTGAACATGTATTTGATACCAGAAGAGCTTCAATTTAAAATCATTTTTTAAGTGATTCACACACACTCCAATTGTAATCCTCAAACCTTATAAAGCAATTGCTATTTTTATACTTCACAAAACATTGAAGCCTAAAGAAGTAATTTTTCTAGAATCACACAATAAGCAAGGTGGCAAAGATTTGAGCCCCAGTCCATTAATTGTAAAACATGTGCTTTTTAAGTGTGTTTTCAAGCTCCAATTTATTAGGACAAAGAAAAAGAAAAGTATATGCCTGCTTAGCTATAGCTAGAAAGTATTTGGAAAGCTGTGACAAATGTTAGCATTGGGGAGTATATTCAGAAGGAGGAAGTCTGCAATGGGATACTTCCACTGTAGTTTAGGGCTGTGTCCAGTGTTTGGAATGTTTCATTTGACCATATGTTAACAGTAAATTTTAAAGATTTTTTTTTAATTAGCTAGAATAACTGGATTATGTTCCCTAAAGACTCAAAAGCCTTCACAGCTTGGGAACAGAACCAGGAAATAGAGGGTGTTCTTCTGGTCTGCCTTTCACTGTTCTTAGTCCATAATACTCTTGCAGTGAGGTTGTGCTCATCCTAGGACTGTCCCCATTGCCAGACTTAGATTTCTTCTCCTGTCCTATTAGGAAAGATTCTTCGTTCTTTCCATTCCTCCCCTTTTTTGGCAAAAGTCCAGAGTCAATCAGTGCTCAGTGGCAACTGAATTAACACTTTTTTTAAAAATTGAAACATTTGATGTACAACTGCAGGAGAAATAATATACAGATATCTTGAACATAAATACAGGTTACAAATTCTTATCCTAATAGTGAAATGTTTCACTAAAGCATGCCCAGTGATTGGACAAAACCCAAACTTATTTTATGCCACAGTCATCCTAGGATCCTTCCTGCTAGGTAGCCTCCCTGGATCTGTGGGTTTCAGTCTGATTGTCCTTTGGTTTATATCTAGTATCCACTTACCAGTGA
>LZPO01055249.1:14362-27177 GCA_001675575.1 Neotoma lepida
CGGTTGGGCCGCATATCTCAACAGAAATCTTGACCGTGGTTAAACAGTAGTTTAGCAATTCTGCTCTGGCTTTAGCTTCTCGTTCCCAAGGGGGGTTTCAGGCCTAAAGAGTATGGGGGTTTCAGGCCTAAGGAAAGTCGGAGTCTTACAAATTGAAATATGTATTATACTTCAATTACATGTGCCTACAAAAAGAAATAACTTTGTTTTCTAATATATTTACTTACATGTCAGTTTTTTTAATGTTAGAAACATAATGTAAATAGAAAATTTTTAAAAAGCAACAGATTATGGACACATTAATGTATACATATTAATGAAATGATAAAGCTAATAAAAGTGGGTGTCTGGATGAGAGGGAGCTAAAATATGTTCTAGAGACATATTTTACAAGAGAAAAGTGTAAAGCTCAAAGATGGGAGGAGAAAGACCACCTACCAAAATCATCATCACAGCCAAGTTAATTAAAGCAACTAATTAATTAAAGCAAGCCTTTTTATTCATGCACATGGACTGCCTCCCCCTAAGGTGGGGTTAAAGAGTTCAGCCTTAGATATGAGGAAGTTCAGGTTTCCAAAATAGGGATTGAGTGGCCAAAATAGGCAGGATTACAGGAACAGAACATCATAAATTAGTCCTAATGACCTCCAGAAACAAAGACATAATTGCAAGATGATCATTGTTAGCAAACAGGTAGTTATAACAAGGTAACCATAACAATCCTTTTGAAATAAATGTATGGTTACAAGATGGTTAAGTTTTTTAAACAAAGACATGATTTTTTTGTGCAGTACAAACCATTTGTAGTTAAGGTTACAGGTAGGGCAAAGCCCAATCCTTGAGAAACAGAGGTTTGTTTAATCATAAAGAGAAATGAACCTAGTTTGTCTTTATTATAAGATGAATTTTAAGCCTAAAATGGAGGCAAACTGGTTCTTCTTAAAGCAGAGTCCAATGAGTACATCCAGGAGCATAGAAGGGCTTGCAGGAAAGACAGAGGAAAGGACATATTTAGACCATGAGGAGAATTACCCAGGCTACAACACTATCACTACAAGTTATCTTTTCTCTAGGAAAATGAGTGTAAGCAAGGGCACAACAAAGCCACTGAAATGTCTGCTCCATGATTAGGGGAACCGTTTTTATTGTAGGTAAGGGAGAGAGAACAGCCAGAAGCATCTGGAAGAGGCCAGAACAGAGGGAAAAAGCAGACTGGTTGTGGCTGGGGCTAGAGAAACAGGCATAGAAAAATCATGCTGAGGGGAAGGGAAGCCTGTGAACTGGAACAGACTGGGAGTTTAGGATAGAGGAGGAAGGGGGAAAGGCTAGGATGCTATCTTGGACTTTGAAATACATAACAGGTACAACGGAGTCTGGAGGCTAGCATGGGCTTTGATATGTAAACATAGGTATATGCCAAGGGAACTGACTCTGCTGGGCAGAAACCTNTTTCACAGGTTCCTGAGGAATGCTGCCTGTGAGCTTTTCTGTCTCCACCAGGAGTCCTTCTGTAGTCCAGCTTGAGCTGAGTCAAGACTATCATTTTGGGGNTCCCTTTGGACCTGACAATCAGTAATATGGTATTTAAATTCTAAGCATAGGTGTGAATTACTACACTTGTTTACTCTCCTCTAGAGAAACATGGCCAGTATTTCACAAATCATTAAATGTCTTATTTTTACAATTAATATACTAATGAGTCTTATATTTGTTTATTTAAAAAAAAAACTGTAATTCATCAATACCTATGACTCCTAGAAGGCCCTTTTTGTTCTGCAGATTTCCAATCTTTCTTTGGAAAAATTAAATCTTCCATTTGTTACATAGTTACTGAGTGACCTAGGATTTAAATATCTTTTGTTACCTGAATTCTTTGTCTCCTCCAACATTACCATCTTTGTTTTGTTTTCCATGCTTCCATGGCTAATGAGAAAGCCTTCCTAATAAGCTGTGGCAAAAGATGAATAAAATCCTCTGTAGTTTCAACATTTTGGCTCTCAATAGCTCATGTTCTACAAGTGCAACTCCTGCAGAAAAGTATTGGGGTAGAAATAAGCTTCATCGTGAAAATTTGGAGAAGTCAGCTTGTCTCCAGTGCTTCCCAGATAATCCTAATCCTAACTTGTAGCACTGCAACAGTATCAGTAAACTAAAGTAAATTATTATATTTTACTGAGAGATAGGTTCAGGAAAACAAGTCTACACATTATTTAGAAAGAACTTAGTTAAAAACTATGGCTGAATTTAAAAAAGAAAAAATCATATAACAGTAAAATTTGTACTGAAAGTACAAATTTCTGGCTTAATTTCTTCATTCTGGAGGGGTAGGAAATGAAGTTCCTTTTTGTTCTGTGGGTAAGTTCTTCCTTCTAAGTTCAAAGTCTGTGTTGTAGAGGGAAAAGTAGTGACTGTTCCCCACCACCAGCACTGACTAGAATTTTCCTATTGTGAGCCTGTTATTCTAATACAGAACATTATCTAGTGCTCAAGTAATGCCTGAAGCCTCTTTACTCACTCACATGCCCATTGTTGCCTTACCTTTCAATCCCTCACCTGTGTTGCTGACCTGCTAGCTGGTATTGGTGTCCTTGAGAGCTCTAACAGTGCCAATATCTGATTCTGCTACAGAGNAGAGAATCCTGAGGGCAGTAAATACTTGTTTATAGCCAGAAGGTGAAAGTCTGATCTTTCAGTGTATCCAGAGAGACATCTTATCTGAGACCAAATGAAGGTTGTAGAAATAAAGAAGAACTGATTTCCTTGACTGTAGCATTGGGAGTATAAATCCCAAAGAGTCAATTAATGCCCTGCAGGGACTTGTGAGGTTACACTGTTTCCCATGAGTGTCCATCCCTTGACACTACACCATTGTTGAACCAAAGTGACAATGAAACTCTGGCCCAACCACCACTCTGAGTTGTGTTCACAAGAAACAGGATGGGTTGTAATAAGACCACTAAAATCCTCCCTGAGTCCACAAAACATTAAGAGATAATTTGACAAAAATAACACAAATAACATGAAATTCAGATCCAAATAGAACTCAAAATATTTGACATTAAAATTAGATGTCCTAAAACTCAGACTCAAAACTTAAACCTCAAAATAAAATTCATTAGTTTATTATAATAGTGGATTTTATAATTATTTGTTGTTGAACTAAAATTNGGAGAATTCAAAATAAGTGTTAGTGAATTATAATAAAGACAATTGAAAAAGAAGACAACTGGACTTTTTTGGCCTTTCTTCATGCATGATCTAATCTAAGTAGATAATTGTAAGAAAAAAATTCCTATCATTCCAAACAAAACACAGTAACACAAATCCACATGGCATTTGTGGTTTTCTCAGTTATTAAGACCATGGAGTACTGATATTATTGACACAAAATCACAGCTCTCATCTTAAAGGAGATAAGAGATAATTTAATCTGGAAACATTTTAAGTTACCATNGTCTGAGAATGCAAATATAGATTAGCCCAAATTCTGCATTCCAATATGGAAGCAGTCTCATGAAATTTTACGGTTTTACAGAAAAAAAGAAAGCTTTTAAATCAAGGCAAAATGAAATCACAATGATGGGTACATCAGAGATTCAGTTACAGCCAGATTGGACAAGCTTTTCTACAAGTTCAAGGTGCCCTTTGATGACATTCTCAGTTTTTGGATTGGTGGAAGCTAGCAGTCTGCTAAATTAATAGGTTCCAAAGGTGTTTATCTATTAGTCACAGGGTATCTGTTCTGTCAATGCAAAAAACACAGTTCTCATCTTAAAGGCAATAATTATTCTGAAGCCATTTGGAATGAAAAGAAAACGTAACATAAGATCTTTAGGAATATAGCAATCTTACATGTAACAGTTTTATACTAAGAATATTTGGAGGAAATCATATGAATTTAATATTATTCATTATATAAAGAGATAAACATTTATAGAAGTATATATATTTAGAATTTAGAAGGAAACCCTTAACAAAATCTATGTATATAACATTAAATTTTATAGCTTAATGAAATCTTATGACTCAAAGAAATACTGTTTTATATAAANAATTATCATTTTAATGTTTATGAAATGTCTAATATACCCATAGGTAAACATTTTAATAGGTGTTAAGATCTTTAAAGACCTGAAATTAATAAAGTAAAATGTATTTATCAGGTCTTAATATATGATCACAATATTTAAATTTGTGAACCTACATGTACCTTTTAATTGGGCATATCAAAAGTTTATTAAGCACATAACAAAAATGAATTTAATATTTTAACAACATAAATAACAACCAAAAACACAAAAACAGCCATCATAGACACATATGACACAATTATGTGAAATTAGGTACACCTGGCTCATAAAAAATGGTAGAAAATACATCTTTATTTTTTAAGATACAAGAAAGGCTCAGTAATACAAAGGGTCAAAAGGTGAAGTTTGTTGGAAAAAATATAGGTGTCTACTGAAGTATAGTTACATCATCTCATGAAAGCATTCCTAAGAATATTTTAATTGCTAAAATGACCTTGGGTAACAAAGGGTCTCTGGTCACTTAGACCAGACATGAATTTCTATGGTAAACTGGTTTCTGGAGCAGTCATCAATTGCATACAAAGTGACCCTGAGCTAAAGGTTANCTGTCTGACTATTTAACTGCTATCTCTCCACTTTTACAAACAACTCTTGTTTGCTGTAAATATACAGAGCTACCTTTCTGTAGACACCACAATTTCATTTACTGCCCTTAAAAACTCAAACAAACTGGAGGTCAAAGCTGCTTCCAGCTAGCTACTCTGCTTGAGAAGTTCCTCTGGGGGTAAATAAAGGCTCCATTAGACTTACTCAGGCATCTTGAGAGTTTTACTTTACAGGTACCCCATGACATTTGGAGGCCCCAGTGGGATCACTGAGGAGAAGACCCCTGACCCTTGAGTTTGGGCTTCTCCCAGGCAGTTGCAAGGGTTGACAGTCCTAGGGGAGGCCACCAAGATGACATTCCTCAGTCCTGGGAATTGACTACATCTCACCAACTTGCCTCTAAAACTTTTTTGAAGATGTCTACTTGTGCATCTATATTTGGAACCCCCCAAGGTAAGATAAACCTACATTTGAAGTTTAAAATTAAACCCAGGTTTTGGGTTTCTGGTCTGGCTGGGGGCACCAATCCTGCGACTTGTGAAAAAAGCTGGACACACTATAAGAATTCCCAAGTCCAGGGTCAGGGCTGGGGTGCTACTGCACACCCTCTGGATCTGGTTTGTCTTGGTGGCCACCAATCTGTGTCCTGTATTTATTGGCTTCATTTTTGTTGTCTCTGTTGCTTGCATGTGCTTCTGTATCCCCAATAATCTTTTCCAGTTACAGGCAGACATGGGAAACCAAATCTCAGGGATGCTCTCTCCTAATANTCTGGTGTCACTACAGAGTTGTCTGCTCTGTTNTCTCCTGGGCCTCCAATCTGCTCCTAGCTGCTTCCTCACTAGCTAGCTGCTCTGACTCTTGGCTCCCTCCTGCAGCTCACACTGTCTCTATACCTGGCTGGCCACTTGTCTCTCCTTATCTTCCCCTAGAACTGCCCACTCTGTTTCTCAGTTTCCTGATCTGCTGCCTGCTACTCACTACTGTTTCTGGCCTGTGTCCAGAATCTCTTATCTCTGAGCTTTCTTTGTTTTCTGCTTCCCTAGTCCTTCCACCTAGTCAACAGATTCAAGTTTTGCAGGGATTCAGGTATTCTTTAGGTATGGCTAATGTTGAAATATTGTCTTATGCTCTTCTACTTTACTAAAAAGCTATCTCTGGAGTTGGGTTATGGTCCACCTTCTCTTGATACAAGCATGCTTGTTTAAATGTTTTCTAATCTGTCCTGAGTCAGGCAGACCACCTGACACTGACAGGGAAAGTAGAGCAAAACAAAACAGCTCAGGAAAAGGTACAATGTACCTTTGTAAATGAATTTCTAAATGGTCCTGTTAAATAAAAACACGGAGCCAGAAATAGGGTGAAAATCTGACAGAGATCAAAGAGATAGGAACAGCTACCAGCTACCTCACCTCACCAACGCCACTGCTTCCAAAGAGAGTGTGTCTTCCTGTACCTCCATGCCTATATCCCTTTCTGTTCTGTTCTCTCATTGGCTACATCACTTCCTCCTCTTGCTCAGCTCTGTCACTTCCTGTCTGTCTGTATAGACCTCCAGAACTCTATGGTTGATGCTGGAATTGAAGGTGTGTGTTACCATACTTGGTTCTGTTTCCTAGTGTGACCCTGAACTCACAGAGAACCAGAGAGATTAAGAGCCTGTGCTAACATTGCATGACTTCTGTGTTTACTACTAGCAGCTGACCTTCCTCTGATCTCCAGGCAAGCTTTATTTTATTGGGAGACACAGTATATTGGGGGACACAGATAAAATATCACCACATGGCTTAAAACAACTAAAAATTGTAGACTATTTCCAAGAGATTACTGCTACTCATCTCATGCTCCTTTTGCTTTTATTTAATGCTCTAAAACTTTTGCTAAGGTATAAACTTTATCTCATATTTGTAAGACTATTGTGCAAGCTTTCTGTACTTTGTTATTTGTAAGTTTATTGGGTATGATTAAAAATCTGTAACAGAAAGTTAACTTAGAACTTGTAACCAAAGGGTTGATAGTTAAAAATATATACATAGGTTATCTTAAAGGAATATTTTGCTTAATGGGGTCATCTTGGAATAAATAACAACCATGGGCTTGCCACCATCTTGGCTGATGACCCCAGGAGGATGAAAGCAACCATATGGCCAGCAGCCCTCTTTACCAAGGTTAAAGAGAGTATATGTATATAGCCTGTGACTTCACCATCATCTTGATTAAGATGGCCACATGGTATAAACCAATTAAAGCAGTACCCATAAAACTTCTTAGTACTATTGAGTCCTGTTCTTATCATTGTATCTCTGTTTTAAACTAAGGAGGTGACAACAGGTCTCCAAGATAGTTTGGATTAGTATGGATTTTTGTATGATTTTTGTCCTGATAGTGAAAATAACAGATGAGGACAAAACCATAAACAAGATTTATGGAAAACAGGATTTAAATCAACATATGTTTGATGAATAAGATACACTTTTTTAGGGTTTATAAATTCCTAAGGCTGTAAAGGTCTATTCAGATTAACAGAAACTGACTTAGAGATGTGTGTCTAATCACTTGCTTCTTTGCTAATTGTGTTCAACACTAGGGTTCTAGAAAATTTTAGATAAGGAAAAACATATGTTTGATAAATAAGGCATGCTTGATAAATAAGGTTTATAAATTCCTAAGGTCTATTCAGAGTAGCAGAACTGACCTGAAGATGTCTGCCTAGTCTTTTTGTATTTGTTAACTTTGTTAAGCTTCAACTATTTGGATAAACTGAACCACCATACAAAAAACTAAACAAAACAAAACTGTGATATTCTATAATGGTGTACTATAAAAGGATCAGGAAAGTAAAGTTCCCAGTATCTCTGTGGACTATACTTATGGTTTAAAGTTTTATTTTTGATATTAAAGGATTTTTAATTAAATATTCAATTCAATTTTTAAAAAAAGTTTTTGTTCATTTTACATACGAAAAACAGATCCCCCTCTCATCCCTCCTCCTGCTCCCTCCATGCCCACCCCCCCCCATGGGGCCTTGCTAGGCAAGCACTCTACCACTGAGCTAAATCCTCAACTCCACCCAGTGAATTCTAGGCTAGCCAGGACAGTGAAACCCCGTTACAAATTTTTTTAAAAAAAAAATTACACTCTTACTCACTGAGAGAACACAGATGTTAAAGTTCTTACCTTTCTATGGTAAAGAAACAGAATCTTTAAAAAGATAAGAAAAAGAAGCGATCTGCTAGGACTGGATTTTTCCTTTTTAGTTATTTTTCCAGTCCTTTTTTATTCTTTCCTTCCGCAGCCCTGCCATCCACAGCTGGATTCCTACAACAAAAGGCTAACACTGGTTATCATCTGCTATAATAATGCAGATGCTTATTTATTTATTTATTTATTATGTATACAGTGATCTGCCTGTGTGTATGCCTGCACGCCAGAAGAGGGCATCAGATCTCATCATAGATGGTTGTGAGCCACCATGTGGTTTGCTGGGAATTGAACTCAGGACCTTTGGAAGAACAGCTAGTGCTCTTAACTTCTGAGCCATCTCTCCAGCCCCCAGATACTTATTTTTTTTTTAAATCACATTTTTGCTTGTGCACTTGTTCAGACTTTTCTAGAAGACTGTGTATCAGTTTTGCACTAGCTTTGGTGAGGTAACAGCTCTAGCAAAATGATNATGATGCTTAGGAAATCAATGAAGTGTATCTGTAGGTATGTTTGTTGTGACATTTCTAATATTTAGTAGTTAGGGANTGTGTGCATGTCTGTCTGTGTGTGGATATATGAGTGTCACGGCGTGCATGTGGAGGTCAGAGCACAGCTTGAGGGAGTCAGTCCTCTCCTTCTACCATATGGGTCCTAGGGATTAAACTCAGGTAGTCGGGCTTAGGTACCATTACCTTTACCTGCTGAACCATCTCACCATCCATGTGATGACATTTCCAGTCACAATTAGGTCATGAGAACTCTGACCTAATCGATGATTTAGCTCACTGATGAATTAAAAAATATAAATAGAATTGTTGGGTAGAGTGGGGCCACATNAGGACCAAGACCCTCCTCTCTGCATCAAGGGTGAACAAGGTGTCCAACCATAGGCAATGAGATCTAGAAAGCCAGCTCATACACCTGGGACAGATCCTGATCACACTGCCAAGGGGCTCCTCAAACAGACCCAGCTATACAACTGTCTCCCATATGCAGAGGGTCTAGTTTGGACCCATGCAGGTTCCACAGCTGTTGGCCTAAAGTTCCTGAGTTCCTATGAGGTTGGAACTCTCTGTAGACTTCCCCATCATGATCTTGACCCCCTTTGTTCATATAATCCCTCTTCCCTTTCTTCGACTGGACTCCTGGAGCTTGGCCTGGTGCTTGGTTGTGGATCTCTGCATCTGCTTCCCTCAGTTACTGGATGATGGCTCTATGATGACATTCAGGGCATTCACCAATCTGATGATCAGGGTAGGCCAGTTCAGGCACCCTCACCACTATTGCTAGTAGTCTAAGGTGAAGTCATCCTTCTGGGAACTTCCTTAGCACCAGGTTTATTCCTTACCCCATAAGGAAAAAAGAAAGCATCTTCAACAAATGGTGCTGGCATAACTGGATGTCAACATGGAGAAGATTGCAAATAGATCCATATCTATCACCATGCACAAAATTCAGATCCAAGTGAATCAAAGACCTCAACATAAATCCAGCTACACTGAACCTGATAGAGGAGAAAGTAGGAAGTAGCCTAGAAAGTATTGACACAGGAGTCCTAAATATAACACCAGTAGCACATACACTGAGAACTACAATTAATAAATGGGACCTCCTGAAAATGAGAAGCTTGTGTAAGGCAAAGGACACAGTAAATAAGACAAAACGACAGCCTACAGAATAGGAAAAGATCTTTACCAACCCCACATCTGACAGAGGGCTCATCTCCAAAATATATAAAGAACTCAAGAAACTAAACATCAAAATACCAAACAATTCAATTAAAAATGGGCTACAGATCTAAACAGAGAATTCTCAACAGAAGATTCCCAAATTGCCAAAAGACATTTAAGGAATTGCTCAACATCCTTAGTCATCAGGGAAATGAAAATCCAAATGACTCTGAGATACCATCTTATACCTGTCAGAATGGCTATGATCAAAAGCACTGATGACAGCTTATGTTGGAGAGGATGTGGAACACGGGGAACACTCCTCCACTGCTGGTGGGAGGGCAATCTTGTACAGCCAAACTTGGAAATCGGTATGGCAGTTTCTCAGAAAATTGGGAATCAATCTACCTCAAGACCCAGCTATACCACTCTGGGCATATACCAAAGGAATGCTCAATCATACCACAAGAACACTTGTTCAACTCTGTTCATAGCAGCATTATTCATGATAGCCAGTATCTGGAAGCAACCCAGATGCCCCTCAACTAAAGAATGGATAAAGAAAATGTGGTACATACACACAATGGACCATTACTCAGCAGTGAAAAACAATGACATCATGAAATTTGTAAGCAAATAGATGGAACTAGAAAATATCATTCTAAGTGAGGTAACCCAGACTCAGAAGGACAAATATCATATGTACTCATAAGTGGATACTAGATGTAAAGCAAAGGACAACCAGACTATAACCCACAGTTCCAGGGAAGCTAGAAAACAAGGAGGATCCTAAGAGGGATGTATGGATCACCTTGGGAAGGGGAAACAGAGGAGATCTCCATGAGTAAACTGCAGGTAAGGGGGCAATAGAGGGGAGGTAATGGGGGATAAAAACATGAGGCAATTAGATGGTCAAGCTAGAAGAGGGACGTAGTGGGAGAGCAATCAATTCAAATTTTTAAGGCTCAAACTTGGGAGGAATAAAGATGTGAATTCCTAATCTTATAAAAAGCTACTAACTTGTAAACTGTTAAAAATAATTAAGACATGCAAGTTAATGGTCAGTCACCTTATACATGATCAAATTATTTAATGTATTCAGAACTATGCTTGTAGTAATTCATTTATAGGGACAAGCTTATTTAGCCTTCTATATATGTTTTCAAGGTTAAGCCAGAAGCAAATAACTAAAACTAAGTANAGTTTGCTTAAAATCAGGTATATTTAACAGATGGTCCTCAAAACTCTTCAGAGATCTACTGAATATGGCAGGAACAGAATATGTATGGGTCTAGGAAGCATCTATTTTTGGTGTCCTGGCATTTAAACATTTAGTGGGTTTCTGGTTAGAAAAAAGGAAGCAAAGGAACACAAAGCCCATGATTAACAGGATCTATCAGTCAAATGACTGACAGAAAATCACCAACAATGCTTAAAATATGGGTCTCAGCATAAATCCCTAGGAATGTTTTTTAGAGGACACAGACATAGCTTCATTTGGTCATTTTTAACAGCCTAAGAAGCTTGCTTAAGCTGTAGGAAACTTGACTCAGGCCAAATTCAGAATTTTGATTTGAGAAAAAAGAAGACACTTTATTATAAGCATGAGAGTTTTAAGGGGAAAAAAAGTTGTTCAAGGAAAACTCTAAGATAGGTGGGTGATAAAAAAGCAAGGCCAGTGGAAGATGAATCAGGAGCTGTTTTAGAATTTAAATTTGATATAAACTCTAAAAATCAAAATTAAAAAATAGCATTTAATTTAACTCAGTAGTTTGTTTAGAACACTTTATTATTATTGTATTAGAGGATGCAGTGAAACCACCAAACTAGGCCACTCCATGTATGGAAAGGTTTATTTGGGGAGTTCAAATGTGCCATGGATCTCTCTCAAGGACCAGAGTATAGCCAAAGACATTTGGAAGAGTCAAAAGGATTACCTCTTGGGAGGCAGAAAGAATGGAAAGAAGGTGGGAAATGTCTTTTCAGTTACAAAAGAGACAGACTGGGTGGAAAGCCTGTAAACTGGAATNACTTGAGAGTTTAGGAGTGATGGAATGTGATGTTTGCAGGCCAGAGAGCCAGAGCTTTGATATGTATTATAAGTATATGGTAATAGGGATCTAACTAGGTGCCCCATTTGAGTTAGGGGGAGATAAGAAGTGGTAGATCTCTCTTACAGCAGAAACTTGTTTCTTGGGGTTCTGAGGAATGATGAGTGCAAATCTTTGTCTATCTGCCAGCGATGCTGTACCAGGTCAAAGTGCAGCCAGTGCTGGTTCAGGCTATCATTTACGATATTGTCAGTGGCGCTGCCATTTTATGAGTTTGAGGGTTGGGACCTAAAAAATTAAGAATTACCAATTTTATCATATATTATAGATCATTTTACATGTAACTAAAGCAACCTGCTTATTTGTGATTTTTAAAAATTGTGTTGTCTAGGACAAAATAAAGTGATTTGGAGATACTAAATGTTCAGGTTATCTTTAGTTAGATTTCCCTACTTTTATAATACTTATAGAATAGTCAGCAATTATCACATATAAGGCCAGCTAGAGTACCAAATGGTGGTTTATACTTCCCCTTTTTGGAAACTTCCTTTCCCCAGGAAAATTATCTGTCTGTATGTGGTAGTTTGAATGTGATTGGCCCCCATAATCTGATAGGGAGTGACACTGTTAGGAGATGTGGCTTCGTTGGAGTGGGTGTGGCCTTAGAGGAAGTGTGTGGCTGTGGGGGTGGGCTTTGTGGTGTCTTTTGCTCAGTGCTTAAATCATTCCACTGCTCTCCTAATCCAAAGTCTCAAAAACATGGTCAGACCTATCACAACAATCCTCCAGTCCCTGGTACCAACTTCTGTCTTAGTTAGGATTTCTATTGCTATGAAGAGACACCAAGACCACAGCAACTCTTATAAAGGAAAACATTTGAGTGCTGATTGGGACCAAGAGGTGAATATCCCCTTAGCTGAACACCCAGCCTCTCGGCTCTGGGCCCAGGGCCACAAACCTGGGCCCAGGGCCACAAACCTGTGCCCCCGCACCACCACCCATTGCAGTCCCAGTCTCAGGCCAGTAGGCAGGTCTCCTGCAGACAGCTCAGACTACCACCATCCCCCACCAAATTCTGTAACCCTGAAACCCCACCTCCCACAAACTCCACCCTCCTCGGAGACTGCAACTATTCCCTGAGACGGAGCTGGCCAGTGCTGATTGGGACTAAGAGATTCCAGCAGCACTCATTGCACCAAGAGCCCTAATTAGACCAAGAGCTCCCAATGAACCAAGAATATCAATCGGACCAA
>LZPO01055249.1:32756-55187 GCA_001675575.1 Neotoma lepida
GGGTTCTGTGGTTGGTATGTAAAATAAGAAGAAAATCTTTTAATAAAAAAATATATACTTCATTTGATCAATTAAAAAAAAAAGGAAAACATTTAACTGCAGTTGGCTTACAGTTCAGAGGTTTAGTCCATTATCTTCATGGTGGCATGCCAGAAAACATGGTGCTGGAAAAGGAGCTGAGAGTTCTTCACCTTGATTCACAGACAGTATAAGCAACTGAATCCCACACTGAGCATAGCTTGAGTATATAAGACTTCAAAGCCCACCCCCACAGTGACCCACTTCCTCCAACAAGGCCACACCTATTCCAACAAGGCCACAATTCCTAATAGTGCTACTGCTTATAGGCTGAGCATTCAAGCACACAAGTCTACTGGGCCATATCTATTAAAACCACCACAGTTGGTTTCCCAATGAGACAGTTGCATACTATGTGGTGGAGTGTTCCCCCTGATACTGGCACACTTTGAGGAGGGAGGCAACAAATGCTTCTTATTTTTGATTTCTTTATGATGAAGTATTTATAAAATTCCTAAGCTAAGGAATTGGCAAGGTCAAAGTATAAGCAACTGAAAATGCAGAATTAGAAATTTGAGACTATGTATCAGGAGACAAAGGCCAAACAATAAATCAAAGTATTTCAAAAACAAAGAAAACCAAAGTTCCTTGAAAGTTCCAAAAGCAAACAAAATCCAAATGCCTTTAGAGATTCAAAAGCAACCAATAAAACAAACAAAACAAAATGCCTATAGCAAAATGTTTTCAAAGTAAACAAACTAGATATCTTAAACAAAATACTTTGAAAGCAGACCAAAAGAGGTACCTATAAAATTAGGATACTTAATTACACAGCCGAGAATAAACAAATGGACAGTTGACCAAATCGAAGAAGTCTAGTCTTGGAAATAAATCTCTAACAAGCTATCTGAGGAAATAATACCAGATGACCTGAATTCAATGGGCTTCCATTCAGGTGATTCCTCCTGTGAAGAGGAAATCATTCTTGGAGCAACACATTTGAGCTTCATAACTGTTGACACAAAAACACAGCTCTCATCTTAAAAGGACTAGCAGATAGTTTATTCTGGAGCAATTTTCCATGACCATGGCCCAGGAACACAGACTCAAGTTATTCCAAATTCCATGTTCCAATACGGAAGCAGTTTCATGAAATTTTTATCATTTTTACACATCAAAGAAAGCCACAAAACAAGGCAGGATTAAAATACATTGATGGGTACATCAGAGATGATGTTATAATAAGATACCAGAAGATTTTCTATAGTACCAAGATGCTATCAGATGACATTCTTAGCTTTTGCACTGGCAGGAGTTAATAGTTTTCTATATTATTAGATTAGGCTTTTATCTGTTAGTCACAACACAGGATATTAGTTCTGACACAGAGGTAGACAAAGAATAGCTGGTGGGGTAGAGGGTCAGGGGTGGGTCAGTTTTTAAGACTGAGCCCAGGTAAAATAATTAGTCTCTGGATCTGTATCATACCAGTCTCTCCACAGTACTGAGATTCTAATCAGTCAGTCAGGCTTTGCAGACACAGATTCTTTCTAGGAAGACTTCTTTACTTATAATAATTGAATCTTTGCTCAATTTGTGTCAGAAGCATAGCTACAGAGAACATCTGTAGTTGTTATGAGTGCTTTCTGAATAAATGAAAACTATATTTGTCATTTCTGTAGCTGAAGATTGAATCAAAAAATTTAAAAAATCAGAAAAAAATATTGTACCTATATTGAACATAGATTTGTTTTCTCTTTTAATTATTCTAGTAAATTGTAGTATAATTGTTTACTACATAGTCAGTATTTTAAGTTATCTAAAAGTGACTCAAAGAATCCATGATGATATGCATAAATCATATGCAAATACTAGGACATTTTATGTAATAAATGAGTATTCTCATGTAGGAGTACACACACCTAATCTTTTAAACTCTTGATCTTGAGGTCTCATTGGCTTCACANATACTGAGTTTTAATTATTTTATATTGAGTCCTAAATATGTGTTAGGACTGAATACTTGGGATTGGACAATCTTGGAGGATTGTCCTTGGAGAAAACTAATTTTCCCTCTCTCAGAAGCCATTAAAATTGCCTATAGGTCTTCATTTACTGGGTGGGCCTCACGAAATTTCATCCATCCATGTTTGCAGTTCCACTGGTGGTATCATTATGCTGGTCTTGTTTAGGCAACCATGCTGCTCAGATTTCAGGAATGCAACTTCTCTGTCATGTCTACAGGACATGTCTATATAGCTACTAAAAAATTCACTTTATTTCATAAAGAAGGAAATTAAACCATTACCCAAAAGGCCTCTAAATCTATTTCCTGTTAATTTTCCTCAAACACATGGTTTACCACCCCTAAACTACCATTTTCTCTCATATAAACCACATCATGTATTAAAATAATTTCATTTTTACAGTCCTTGGTACTTTCTGTCTTGTGTATGTTTATTTCTGTGTACTAGATATCGCAGTTGTCCATCCATTNTTTTCTATTTAATTTTTTTAGTATTTCTGCATTTACATCATTTCTACTACTTCTCCATTTTACACACACACACACACACACACACACACACACACACAAACAACAACAAAAAACTACTGAGTCTACTTAGTGTTGTTCATATGTACATGTGTTTGGGACTGACGATACCATTTGGGATTGGATAACCTCTCAAAGTTGAAGAAAACCTATTTTCCCCCTCTCAAAAACCACTGGTTGCCTAAAAGTCTTAATTTAGTGATTAATATTTGTGAAGTTTTATTCATCTATGTTAGCATGTCCACTAGTGTGTTCATTATGCAGGCAACCATATTGTTGAAATTTCATGAATGAAACTTCCCTGTCATGTCTTCCAGACACTATCTAGTAGCTGGTATCCTGGTCCTCTGGGTCTTATTATCTTTCAGTGTCCGTATCCCTTCTTCTGTGACACTCCCTGTGTCTGAGGTATAGGGCTTCCATTGCAGATGTATAAACTGGGGTTTGGTACTCCATGGGCATTTTTTTCTTTTTATTTGCCTTGTTGTGACTCTCTGTGATAGTTTCTGTCTGCTGCAAAAAGAAGCTTCTTTGGAGAGGGAAAAGACATACAATTGTCTGTGGTGTAAGAATAAGTATTTAGAAATTATATCAGTTAAAAAAATGTCAATAGTAGGTTCTTCTCTCAGATCTGTGACCCCGACTCTAATTTTCCTATTATTCAGGACTTAAGAACAATTAGATAGCTGTTGATTACCCTCAAGATATAAGTGACACTATTGTACCACTGGATAAATTTTAGTGGGCCAGTCATTCTGGTTGATAATAGGCTTTTCAGCTGGGCAGGACTACAGATTGCTTCTTTCCCTTGGAATTTTGCATAGCATCTTCAATACTATAAGAGTTAATCCTTAGGAAGAAAGCTACCAGGCCAGCTATGAGTTGATTCATCTAAAATGTGTGGTATCTTCTGCAAAAGGTCCTGACCTAATGTGAAATGAATGTAGACTACAGTACNTGAGAGAAATTTTATTAGTGCCTCTGGAACAAAAGAAAAAAAATGAGACCAATTAAATATTCAAACAGTGAAGAAATACATAGTTTTCCAGGAGGAGATCACATAAGATTTAATATATACTAGGAAAACATAGTGTCTTAGTTAGGGTTTCTGTTGCTGTGAAAAGACACCATGGCCACAGTAACACTTATAAAAGAAAGTATTTAATTCGGGGTGGCTTAGTCCATTATTGTCATGGTGGGAAGCAAGGCAGTGTGCAGGTAGATATGGTGCTNGAGAGGAGATGAGAGTTCTACATCTTGATCCACAGGTAGCAGAAAGAGACTGTGGACCACACTGGGCATAGCATGAGCATAATCGAGACCTNAAAGCCTGCCCTCACAGTGACATACTTCCTCAAATAAGGCCTTATTTCCACAAAGCCACACCCCCTAATAGCTCCTATCCCTATAGGCATATGGGGGCCATTTCATTCAACCACCACACATGGGANTAGTTCTGTGGCCAGAGCAAGCTGGCCATCCAGATTATCCAGCATCAGGTATGTATAGATGCAGTGAGAGACCCTGCCTCAATAAATAAACATAGAAAACAATCAAGGAAGACACCTGAAATCAACCTTGAGCCTCCACATTCATGTGTACACACAATTCTACACATAAGTAAACACACATACAGACATACAGGCACATTACACACATGCATATTCAAGTAAATTTACCCAGACTACAAATGAACTGAGCTGTTTAGTCATCATTNTTACAGGATACAAGTCAGTTTACAAAAGCCAACTGTAGTCCACAGCACTGACAGTGGCATTCAAAACTATGCAACTCTCAGAGGTCAAACTTAGCAAAATATGTAGAGAGAACACTTGGAATGAATGAAAAAATATGTTTATATATCAGAGTATTAAAGTTGTTTGGCATACTAGTTCTTCCCAAATTATTCTATACATTTAATCTAATCTCCATGAAAACTCTAGGAACCTAATTTTAAAAATACATTTTATTTCTTTAAAACTAAAATTTTGCTCCTTTGAAAGTATTTTTAAAGGCACAGAAATATTCTAGAGACTTCAGGGAAAAATTTGTAAAACATCTATTTAACCAAGGACTTACTTTATATATAATTGTGTATGTACATGTATTACAACGTATGATACATATAGTATACTATAATATAACTTGCATTATATAACCTTAACATGTACGTATACATAAAACCATAAAATGCCCATTGTTTTGTGCAGTTTTATGTGAATTATACCCTAATAATTTTAATATTTTTATTTAAAACCTAATTCCCCATACTAAGAACTACAATATAAACATATTTTAAAAAACAAGGTATTGATAGAGAGTAGAGAGATGTTACCCTGATTTAATCCATTTAACATAATTTCACTATGTCACTAAGCTCACTAAAGCAAATAAAGTGATTNATTTCTTTTGCTTTATTTTAATTATAAGATTATCTTCCACTCAACTTAGCAACAGACATTAATATTCAAGATTTGTTGCCACATTTCCTGGAATTATTTTAGAAGGGACCTTAATTTGTTGGCATGTGCCCCATGACAAATCAAATTTTATACAGAGATTTCCTCTTTTATCTTAGACTGCAATTTCATTCATAAAAGAGCTGTATTTGGTCAAAAGGTATGTCACATCATTTAAAGTAGTAAGAATCCCAAAATCTAAAGAAAGTAGACACATATTAAGTTTCAAAAGTAAAATCAGTAGGGAGTATGTTCCTGAGTACAATAAACAAATGAACAAATGAGCTATTTGGAACAGATTTTTGTTTGTATTGTTCAAAGTGGAAAGTTATAAGATTCACTGGCTAAGTTCCTGACATAATTTCATATTTTGGAAAAAAAAAGTGTTCTTACTCAAATAATTTAATATCTGTATTTTATGTTTTATGATTTGGTGACCAGAAGACTCATAAAAGACCAGAAAGTGTCCTTTATGAAGGATCAGACATTCTTATCAAAGACTGTACAGAGGAGGGCTTCTCTCATTGCTCCCTCTCATATCCAGTCAGCCTCCTTACTGCCCCTCTGACATCTTTGTTTCTTAAGGTATAGATGAGAGGATTCAGGCTAGGGGTGACAACAGTATAAAAGAGGGCAATGAACTTGGCTTGATCTTGAGAATTTTCTGTTGGAGGCTGAAGATAAATGCACATGATTGGAATGAAAAAGAGAGACACAACAGTAAGATGGGCTCCACAGGTGCCAAAAACTTTCTGAAGTCCAGTGGTTGACTGCATTCTTAGGACAGTGCATGCGATGGCACCATAGGAGCTCAAAATGAGAATAAGTGGTATAACAACAAAAATGGCACTCATGACCATGAGGGTCAGCTCATTTGCATGGATATCAACACAGGATAACCGCAACAGTGCTGGGACTTCACAGAAGAAGTGGTCTACTTGGCGATGTCCACACAGGGGTACCCAGAAGGTAAAGGAGGAATGAAGTGCTGAGGTGGTAAAGCCACTTACCCAGGATGCTGCAGCCAGCAGGTGGCAGAAACGAGGATTCATGAGAACAGAGTAATGCAAGGGTTTGCACACAGCTGCATAGCGGTCATAGGACATCACCACCAACAGAACACACTCTGTGGTACCCAGTGCGAGGACGAAATAGAGTTGTAGCATGCACCCAGAATAAGAGATCGTCTTCTCTGGACCCCAGAGGTTGAACAGCAGCTGAGGGACAGAGCTAGTGGTGTAGCAGAGATCCAGAGCAGAGAGATTTGAGAGGAAGAAGTACATAGGGGTGTGCAGCTGGGAATCTAGGTATGACAGGATGATAATGAAGAGATTGCCTGTCAGTGTCATCAAGTAGAATATCAAGATCATCACAAAGAGAACAACTTCCAGATGAGGCCATTTAGAAAAACCCAGAAGAATAAAGTATCCTTCCCAACTTGCATTGAAATTGTCCACCATTGCTCATTTTCTCTTTTGTTTTATCTTCAGTTCTAGGAAAATTTGAGCATGAAAAGAAAGAGTTACAATATATGATTGACAAAACAAATTATTATCAAGCTTATATTATATTCATATATATGTATGTATCCATATTCTCATGACTATATTTCATATATTCATATATGCATTGACTTTTCATGTATATGAAATATATAAATATTATTAACCAGTAATTAAAATATTAATGAGTAAATATATTATATTCTTACACACAGTATAAATATATATGAAAAGTCAATGAGTGGTGAAGACAAAGTGTTCCCAAGTACTAGAAACCAAACTATTAATAAATTAAATGACATTACTGATATGAAAGTATGCAAAAATAGCTAGTAAGTTTTCAAGGACAATACAATTACATAGTCTATATCATCCTTTTACAAATTAGTTATTAATTACAAATTGAAAATTAGGAAATTTTATGATACAGAGATCTGTTGGATTCCTCTATAATCATATGATTCAAGAGAATGTCACCAGTGTTTTGAGAAACCAATACTATATGGCTGGAGTTGGGATATTTTGAACAGGATATAATGTCACTGAAATGATATTCCTGCTCAGAAGATGCAATTNAATTCTAACAATGAAAACATAAGAAACAATCATGGTTGATATGATGATGATGAAGTTGATGCATGAGAGATGATAGATAGATAGATGATATATAATAAATGTGATAAAAGACAGATGCTTGATAGCTATTGAGTGGACAGATGAACACATGATAGAAAGTTAATAGAGGAAGCAAAGCTTTTTATTAAAAAGCTTGTGCTAAGGTACATTACAGATAAAGGTAAATGATTATTTTCAGTATTTTTATAACTATTCTGTAAGTTTGGAGTTGTTCTTCAATAAAATAAAAGAGAGTAAAAATAATTTTATATTCTTTCTGAATGTTTATATTGTTACAGAAAAATAACTTTANCAAGTATAAATATCTCATTCATCTTAGAGTAACAACTGAAACTGAGTAAATGATAATTGAATAAATGCCTAACCTGGAGATGAAAGGTAATTTACACAAGACAAATCATTGTTAACTAAACGACTTCAAATTTGTTTCCAGTATCCCCAGGTTATTTCCATTTATGTGATGATAGAAAATATAACAATTGCTTTCTCAATAACTGTACAGATAAAAATTATGGAAGGAACATATTGCATTTAGCAGTAATTTCTAATTATTTATGTAAGGTAAAATGGAGTAACCATAGTTAGATGAGTACAGAAATAAGCTTATTTAATGATCTGTTTATTTGCCCTAAAACCTATTTATAGCCAAGAAATAAAATTTAAATAGAAATATGAACAAAGAGACCCATAATACATCAATTCATGAATANTAATGAAATGACAAAACACTGTAGAAAAGTGTGCTCAAATGTTTCCTAGGGACCACAGAAAAAATGGGAACATTAAATTTGGACTTGATAATAAAATGTGGTTTAATATCATAATTCTTAAGAGTGTCCATAATGTAAACAGTAACTTCCTACAACTTAGTAACCATTCAGGATAATCACGCAGCACACAGGAAGAGGAATTTTCTTAAAAGTCATAGATACATTCCAAAAAATACTAGTAATATACTGAACCAAGGAGATCTCTCTAGGGAAAGCTCACTGGCATTTGAATGCTGTTGAAAAGTTTCTAAGAGGTCTTTGTGAATTTCTTTAGAATAGAGCATCATTCATCATGAGAAGCTGCAGTTACTTGCTCTTAGCAAGTGTAATACAATTGCCACTGCAACTTTGTAAACTAACTCACCAAGTGGAAGCTGTGAGGTCTCTATATTCCATGGACCATCTTTAGCATTTTCATCAATAGATCTTTCATAGAAGCTATGTGATAAGGGACAACATTTATTAGACACAAAATGAAAATATGAGAACTGTGGTATTATTTTCTTATTATTGGAAGTGTGAAAAATAGAGANTTTATCAAAAATTGCTTTTATCACCTGAGGATAAATTATCTTCTCTTGATGGAAGTCAAAATTGTAGAAGAAATACTGATAGCTGTTCCTCACCCTCAGCACTGGCCTTCATGTTCTTATGCTAAGTCTATGACTCTCATCTCTAACATTAACTAGTTAGTATTCAAGCAGTGCTTAAACCTCATTCATTCCCACCTGAGTCTGCCCACATTCCACATGCTGTCTTCCCTCCATGCCTTACCCATATGGATGACTGGCTGGCTGGTGTTGGTCTCTTTGAAGGCACCAGCATAACCAGTCCTGCCTCTGATTCTGACTTACTACATCATGCTAAGAGAGAAGAGCCTCTGTGACTATTGTTTAGTAGCTTCAAGGCTCATAAAATATTTATTTGTAGCCAAAGGAGAATATCAGAGCATTCAGTGTATCAAGGAATTGTCCTTAGCTAAGATCAAATGAGGTTTGTGGAAATAATGAAGAATCTGATTTGATTTCTCTGACTGGGCTAGTAGGAGCATGAATCCCAAAGAGTCNATTAATGCTCCATAAGGAATTGTATTGGTTAGTCCTATTCCTAGAAATAGATTCCCCATGACAATACATCACTGTGACAAGGAATCTGTGGATGAACCACTGAGAAAAAAGACTCTAAGAGGTGTTTATATAAAAGAGGATGGGTTATCCCTAGTTATTTGAATTATTTTCCCTCGTTAGAATTTGAAAGATAATTAGTAAAATAATCTTGTTCAGAGTGGGAGAAGACATTCAATATTTTATTAAAAACAAAGTTGTCTCTGCTTCATTTAAATCAAGTTCTTATTTGGGTCTATCTAATGTGTTTAAAATCCAATGTGTAAATCAACAGGTTCACTACATGTTACCTGTTATTATCATTATAGTATATTTTAGTTACAACATATGTTTTATAAATCAATTCTGCCTTTTCTTTTTATGCTTAGAATATTAACTAAAATGTGTGCTATATCTATTTCCATTCTTTTTAGTGCACTAATATCATAGATAAACTTTTATCACCCTCATTTATCACTGTATGTGCCAACACCTCACACACACACACACAAACACACAAACCACCACCATGAGCAGCTAGTCATCATTTCCACTCACTATAATGTATGCATAATTTAATAATAAATATTTATTGTTTTATTATTTTTATTAAATATTAAATGTTAATAAACATTTTATTGAAAAAGAAATCACTATATAGATACTTAAGAATTTTAAATGTCTTTTAGTTATTATGGAGGAATTTAAAAAGTGATACTAACTCTGTGAATATCAGAAGAATCCATCTAGTTATCAGAATCTGGGAAAAGTCTGATACCCTGGACCAGAGCAGATCGTACTTGTACTCACATCTTATAACAGACATACTGCTCGCCAAATTTGATAAACAAATTTTAGCTTTGATCAATCTATAGGGTATCAAAACATGTAGAATTTTAAAATATCATCTTTTTGAAAAACATGAACATATAACATATTTAGTTTCAGAAAGATATTTTTAAAGCATCCTTATTTTCTCCCCAAGACACTTAAGAGGTAAGATACTCTGAAATATGTGACAAACTGTGAGACTATGGTAGATGGATTATTTGGGAATTGTGTTCCAGAAAGTGGTATTTAGTTCTTGCTTACTACATTATTTTTATCCCTTTTCATTTTCATTGACTTTCAGAAAACTCTACATTCCACAAGTGAGAACTCAAAGCATTATATGATATAGTGGTACCACTGAGGACACCAATATTGACATGGTGATAGGAACTGCTTACTCTCAATTTTGTCAAGATAAATACTACTCAGGATGCTGAAAATAATAGATTAGATTAAGTAGCTCTATTCAAATAATCCCTAAAGTAAAAGAAATGAAAAAGTATAAGCCTTCTAAGACATTATGTCTTGAAACATGAGCTTACTATGTCCACATATGGATTTGGTAAAATAAGGTGAATGTACTAATATTATTTATTTAATTGATCATTAAAGTATTTTTGGNTTTATTACCAAGATATAAAAGTTGTAATACCAATGGTCTGCAGAGAAACACCTTTTGGATTATGTATGATTGATTAAATGAAAAAATGGATCTATTAAGATTATAAAATGGGATTTTATATAAGATTATATATATAAGATTATAATATGGGAAGCAGAAAACTTTCTTACTTTTGGAGTGTTGTTTTTTTTTTTTTGGTTTTTTTTTGCAGCTTCCCCTTCCTCTACTCTTTTCAGATCCCCACCTACCCTAGGTCCACCCTCCTCCCTCTGTTACATTTTTAANAAACATTTTTTTTATGCCTGGCAAAGGAAAGGAAGACACAAAATGCTAAAAACTGTTCACAACCAAAATTAAAAAATTAATACCTCTGCTCAAAATTGTGCAGCTCAGATATTTAGTGCCTCCTTTGATGAAACTTCCAGTTACCTACTAATTTCTGCTATAGTCATTCCATTTTGAAGTAATTAGTCATTCCCTTTCCCCTATATCTACTCATTTTCCCAAGAGATGAAGCAAGACTATAGAGAATGTGATGAGAACTATGGCACAGCTTTAGAACGCTATATTCTGGAAAGATTCTATGAATCCCTATCTGAAGCTAACTCTCTTCATAAACTTTCTCATGTGTTACTTATTTCACTCTCCTGGGAAGCATGGATACTTCCTGTTGCTCAAATCGCAGATGGTCTTTCAATAAAAAACCCAGAACCAGATGTTGGGGTGAAAGCTGAAAGATCAGAGAAGCAGAGCAAACAAGACATAGCCACCTCATCTCACCAACTCCTCGGCCAATCCTGTTTCCAAGAAAGCTCAGACTGAAAGCCTCTGAGTCCTCACCCGAAAGGCCTCAGCCAAAAAGAGCCTTTAGTTCCTGTCTCCTCACACCTTCTATACCTTTCTCCACCCTGCCATATTACTTCCTGGGTTTAAAGGCATGTGTATTCCCCAAGGAAAGGCATGAGATCTCAAGTGCTGGGATTAAAGGTGTATGCCATCACTGCCTGGCTCTGTTTTCTCTCCTAGACTGAGTCAATCTCATACAGTTCAGGGTGACCTTGAACTCATAGAGATCCATCTGGATCTCTGCCTCCTGAGTGCTAGGATTAAAGTTGTGTGCCACCACTGCCTGGCCTGTCTGTTTAATCCAGTGGCTTGTTCTGTCCTCTGATCCTCAAGCAATCTTTATTAGGGTACACAATATATCACCACAACTTTCTTGCTTTCAGCTTAGCTTTCTGGCTCCTCACACAAGCGTGTTGTTCAATGACTCTTATCAGCATTGCTAGATTGTGCTTTCCCAGGAGCCCCATTCTTTTCATATTGTGTCATTATTTAGTACTCAAATGAGACATTCATATAGCTCAATCTGGCTTTCCATCAGCACTTTTCACCACTGAGAAAGTTGCAACATTTCCTGCCTGCCATCATCTATAGTCATAGTCCTGCCATCTATGAAACACTATAATTTCTGGTATCTTACAATTATCCTCACTAGGGTATTTTAGTTGTGGTTGCTATCTCTTGTGTGGATAATATCTATGTTCTTTAAAATTTTATCACCACAACATTTATTATCACCTTGCCAGTCTTTCTCACCCCCATCTCCTTTAGGTGCATTACATATAGTAACTTCATCTTTCATAAAACCACCTGCTGAAGGAAAGTCTTCATTTGTATTTCTTTACATTACTTTTGTGTGTATGCCACTACAACACAAATGATAGTGATGAATANGGAGAAAAATAGATACAGTTGTCAGACATAGATGTATCTCTAGGAAATAAAACTTTCCTACCCTAAACAAAGTAAATTCTTTCTTCTCCATGTAATGCTCATTCTAGTGTTAACAATCTCAACAGAACACAGATGAACCAATGTTGTAAAGCAGTTTATGAAAATGACTCTCAAGAAATGGGTTTCTATATTGATTTAAATACTATTTATGCTGGCAAACTTACAGTGGTAGAGAGATTCTAGAATGGACAAATGAAAGTAATCTTTGACATTATTTGTTTAAAAAAAAAGTGAAGACTCCCTGGTGTCTTGGCTATCTCCCATGCTCATGTCCTGTGAATCTATGTCACCTCCAAAAGGGACTCCAGCTCAGGAGACTGATAATCTACATTTGGAAACATGTGCCTGAATTGAGAACACTGGATTTTTCTGACATTAACTCTGCTCCAGACCACATCATTTAAGTTAGTGTGAATTATATAGAAAACTGTGGAGGGGCTAGATGTACATGATTAAAATGAGATATTTCTAATTTGTGTGAAGTTTTCAACTCAGCTGGTATTGTATTCATTATATATTTGTTTTACTTCATTCTTTCATGATAGCATATACTGTGCCACTCTGTATAGTCAGAGAATTAAAACATATTTAATATTAGACAAAAAACATAACTGCAAAAAATTTAAATATTTGAGACACAGCTACATTTGTGCTTGGAGAGGAACATATAGCTTTAAATGCTTAGGCTAATAAATACCCCAATGCAAAATCTTGTTTGCAGGAAAATTAATGGAACTGAGTATCATTATGTTAAATGAAATAAACTGCCTTAATAAGTGCTGTGTATTTCCTTTCATATATGGAGTAATAATGAAAACAACAAGAAAGTAGAAGAGGAACCATTAGGAAGTAAAAAAGAGTACCATTGATTTATTGTGTTTAATGGGGATTGACTACCTTACATACATGGTTTAAGCTATTTTAAAATTTTAAAATTAAATTAATTTATGTATTGTGTGTGCATGTGTACATAAGGTTAGCACCTGTGCACTGTAGCACACAGATTGAAGTTTAAAGACCACCTATAGAAGACAATTCTCCCCCTTCCATCATGTGAATCAGGAATCAGTCTCAGCTGATTATAAGTGGAAGAAAGTGCCTTTAGCAGCTGAGTCATTTGTATGGCTCAGTGTTTTAAAATGTCATAATGAAACTTAGAACATGAATGCATGCTACACATACAAATACATACACAGATTAAAAAATGAAGAAATTTCTAACAAACATTTCAGTTTTTATCTTGAAATACCAAAAATACATATTAATTAAACCCAAAAGACAGCAACAGAAATAATACTAACTATAAAGGCAGAAACCTATGAAAAACAGAACAAAATATTTAAAATAATATATGAAAACAAAACTTTGTCTTTTGATGATTGCAAAACCAAAAAAAGTTTAGTAGATTTAAATGTGATGGAGATACAAATTACTAAATCTTATTAAATAAATAAAAGATGTTTACTAAATTTCTTACAAATGTTGAAAAGATAGGATGAATAAAGACCTTGACAATTTAAGTGAAATCAACAAATTCTTTGGAAGATGGTAATAACAAAAGACATAAAAGTAGAAACCTATGCATTAAATGAGTGAAAATAATTTTAATTTAAAATGATCCTACAAAGGGATTTATAGGTCTATTTGTATACACTAATAAATTGGTTTCAACATTTGAGAAATAGTAATGTCAATTCTAAAAAAATTATCTGAAAGTAGAGGAGGGATAACATCAGGTAAAACATGGGCTCAATGTAGAAACCTTCCAGTGACCACAGGAAAATAAAACACCCTTACCATCATCCATAACCTTAGACTCAGAAATTTTCTACACAGTATTAGCAATAATACAGAGAAAAAAATTAAAGGCAATGTATTGTGATCAAGTTGAGAATTTTCCCCTTAAGAAAATGGTGTTTAGCAATGTACACAAGTCATACAATTAAATCCATCATATTAATAGAATAATAGAGAAAAGCTGTAAGGTCATCTCAAGAGAGATGTTAAATGATTTGGTTTACATTTCATATCTTTTCATAACAAACACTTAGCAAACCAGGAATAGAAATAGCATTCCAAACCATGAAAAGGAATTGAAGAAGAAGAAGAAGAAGAAGAAGAAGAAGAAGAAGAAGAAGAAGAAGAAGAAGAAGAAGAAGAAGAAGAAGAAGAAGAAGAAGAAGAAGAAGAAAGCGAATCATAATTACTAGCAGAGACTGAATACTTTTACTGAATTCTTAGAACAAGATCAAGATTTCCAGTTTGGGTATTTTCACTAAAACTTATACTGGATACTTTTGCCAGTGCCATGAGGCAAGAAAGGGGAGAAAAATTATAAGAGTGGGGGAGAGTTAAATAGGAATGTATATTAATGACGACATATTTAGAAAATCCTGAGGGACATCATAACTCTGCAAAACTGAACTGTACAATCAGAAAATTTATAGAATACAAGATCACATGCCTAAAGCAGAACTGACAGCACTATTCAAAACCATGAAACACTCAAAAGTCAGATTAACAAAATACATACAGAGTTCAAATGAAATGCCCCAAGAGAAAATATGATTTAAATGAATAAATGGAAGGTATGTTTATAAATCTGAATAGTCAAGTTCTTTGGGTTCCCAGTTTTTACCAAATTGTTCCATAAATTAATCCAATCTCCACGAAAACTCCAGGAGCCTAATGTTGAGAAAAACAAAACAAAACAAACCCAGGTTGTATTGCTCTGAAGCTGAAAATTTGTTTTATTGAAACACAGTATTTTTTAAAGAACAAAAATCCTACAGGCTTAAAGGTAAAATTTGTTAAGAAAAAACAACTACTTCACCCAGGACAGACAGACAGACACACACACACACATACACATGCATATGCACAAACACACATGTATATATGTATGTATGCATCTATATATAATAAAATATAATATATTCCTTGAATATGTGTCCCCAATATATAAATCATTAAATGTACTTTGTTTATATATATAGTTATATGTGAATTATACCTCAATAAAGCTAGGAATTTATTTTTTTAATTTAAAAACTGACACTACACAACAATTTCTACAATATAAAGAGATTTTTGTATCACTTCCCAGTTGCTGGCCAGCAGGGAAGACTCCTGTGGGCAAGCTCCCCCACCAAATCACCCCATTGGACCTTGCAATCTACAAGATTCATGCCCTACCCCAAACCTACTCATCCCCTTGCAACCCCAGTGGCTTCCTGAGACAGAATCCACCAGCTCTGATTGGGTCAAGAGGTGAGTGACTCTTCTCCCAACCAGAGAGTCCTGCCTCTAGGATCTAGGCCCTAGGACACAGCCAGTCTCCAGGAACCCCCACCCATGGCTGCCCCAGTTGCCAGCCTGCAGTGAAGACTCCTGCCAGACAGCTCCCCCAACAAACCCCCTGTTGGACCATGCATTCTACAAGACCCAAACCCTACTCCAAACCTACTCATCCCCTGTGACACTAGTGGCTTCCTGAGACACAGAATCCCCCAGCTCTCATCGGGCCAAGAGCTCTTGTTGGACCAAGAATAGTTCCCTGAGAAACAGAATCTGTCAGCTCTGATTGGACCAAGAGCCCTGATAGGACCAAGAATGGCTCCTTGAGACAAAGAATCCACCAGCTTCAATTAGACCAAGAGCTAAGATTGGACCCAGAGTGGCCCCCTGAGACACAGACACAGCACAGCAAGCATAGGTTGGACCAAGAGCAGCTCACTCAGACACAAGCACCTCTTGCACCTATTGAATGAAGAGATGGGTAGACACCAGTGCAAAAATACATACAACNACATAAAGAGCAGTATGGCATCACCAGAACCTAGTGGTTCTACAACAGCAAGATCTCAACATCACAATGTAGAAGAAACAGAAGAAGGCAACCTTAAAAATAACTTAATGAAGATGATATAGGCTTTCTTTAAAGAGGAAATGAAAAATTCCCTTAAAGAAATTGAAGAAAAGACAAACAAAAAGTTGGAAGAAATCAATAAATCCCTTTAAGAAAGTCAAGAAAACCATGAAAAAGCCATTAAACAGGTGAAGGAAACAGATCAAGACCTGAAAATTGAAATAGAAACAATGAAGAAGACACAAACCAAGGGGATGCTGGAAATAGAAAATCTGAGTAAATGAACAGGAATTACAGATGCAAGCATAACCAACAGAATACAAGAGATGGAAGAGAAAATCTCTGGCATAGAGGATACAATAGAGGAAATAGATTCATCAGTGAAAGAAGACACNAAGGCCCAAAAAGCCATAACACAAAATGTCCAGGAAATCAGAGACACCATGAAAAGGCCAAACCTAAGAATAGTAGGGAAAGAAGAAGGAGAAGAAAACAACTCAAAGGCTTAGAAAATATATTCAACAAAATCATGGAAGAAAACTTTCCCAACCTAAAGAAGGAAATACCTGCAAAGATACAAGAAGCTTATAGAACACTAAGTAAAGATAGACCCCCCAAAAAGAGTCCCATCATCACAAATTATTAAACCACTAAACATACTGAATAAAGAAAGAGTATTAAGAGAAGCAAAGGAAAAAGGCTAAGTGACTTATAAAGGCAAACCCAGCAGAATAACACCTGACTTCTCGATGGAGACTCGGAAAGCTAGAAAGTCCTGGACAGATGTAACGCAGACTCTAAAAGACCATGGATGCCGGCCCAGCCTACTATACCCAGCAAAAGTTTCAATCACCATAGAGGGAGTGAGCAAGACATTCCAAGACAAAACCAGATTTAAACAATACCTGTTCACAAATCCAGCCCTACAAAAAGCACTAGAAGAAAAACTCCAACATAAGGAAGTCAGATGCATCCACAAAAACAGAGGCAATACATAACCCCATAGAAGTAAGTCCCAAAGAAGGGAAATGCACACACACTACCACTAAAAGATAACAGGAATTAACAATCTCTGGTCATTAATATTCTTTAATATCAATGGACTCAATTCACCTATAAAAAACACAGGCTAACAGAATGGATACAAAATCAGGATCCATCCTTCTGTTGCATACAAGAAACATACCTCAACTGCAAAGACAGACACTACCTCAGAATAAAAAGCTGGGAAAAGACTTTNGAATCAAATGGACCTAAGAAGCAAGCTGGTGTAGCTATCCTAATAGCTAACAAAATAAACTTCAAACTAAAATCAATCAAAAGAGATCAGGAAGGGCATTACATATTCATCACAAAAAAATTCCACCAAAATAAAGTCTCAATTCTGAACATTTATGCCCCAAATAGAAGGGCACCCATATATGTAAAAGAAACATTACTAAAGCTTAAATTACACATCAAACAGTATACATTAATAGTGGGAGACTACAACACCCCACTCTCACCAAGGGACATAACTGCTAGACAGAAACTTAACAAAGAAATAAGAGATCTAACAGATGTTATGACTGAAATGGACTTAATAGATATCTATAGAACATTCCACCCTAACAAAAAAGAATATACCTTCTTCTCAGCACCCCGTGGAATCTTCTCTATAATTGACCACATACTTGCTCACAAAGTAAATCTCAACAGATACAAAACATTGGAATAACCTCCTGCATTTTATCAGACCACCATGGCTTAAAGTTAGATTTCAACAACAACAAAAATTACAGAAAGCCTACAATTGCATGGAAACTGAATAATACTCAACTGAATCACCAATGGGTCAAGGAAGAAATAAAGAAATCAAAGACTTCCTAGAAGTCAATGAAAATGAATGTACTACATATGCAAACTTATAGGACACTATGAAAGCAGTGCTAAGAGGAAAATTCATAGCACTAAATGCCCACATAAAGAAGTTGGAGAAATCTCACACTTGCAACTTAACAACCCACCTAAAAGCTCTAGAACAATAAAAAACAAACTCACCCAGGAGGAATAGATGACAGGAAATAATCAAATTGAGAGCTGAGATTAATAAAATAGAAACAAAGAGAATACAAAGAATCAATGAAACAAACAGTTGGTTCTTTGAGAAAATCAACAAGATAGAAAAGCCCTTATCTAAACTAACTAAAAGGCAGAGAGAATATCCAAATTAACATAATTAGAAATGAAAAGGGAGACATAACAACAGACAATGAGGAAATCCAGAGAATCACCAGGTCATACTTCAAAAACCTATACTCCACAAAATTGGAAAGTCTGAAAGAAATGGACAACTTTCTGGATAGGTACCATGTGGTGATTATATTATGTCCCCCAAAATATTGTGTACCCTAATAAAACTTATTTGGGGTCAGAGAACAGAACAGCCACTAGATTAAACATAGAGGTTAGGCAATGGTAGCACATGCCTTTAATCCTAGCATTCCCGAGGCAGAGATCCATCCAGATCTCTGTGAGTTCAAGGCCACACTGGAAACAGCCAGGCATGGTGGCACACACCTTTAATTCCAGCACCTGAGATCTCATGTCTTTGCTTGAGAAAGACACATACCTTTAATCCTAGAAAGTAGTGGCAGGAAGCAGAAAGGTATATAAGGTGTGGAAACCAGAAGCTAGAGGGCCTCTTAAGCTTTCAGGCTTTGAGCAGAGTTGAGCTGAGATTCATTTGGGTGAAGACTCAGAAGCCTGCAGTCTGAGGAAACAAGATCAGCTGAGGAGTTGGCAAGGTGAGGTTGGCTGTGGCTTGTTCTGTTTCTCTGACCTTTCAGACTTTATCCCAATACTTGGCCTGGTGTTTTCAATTAATAAGACTGTTTAAGATTCGCTCTACAGTACCACATACCAAAATTAAATCAAGACCAGATAAACAATTTAAATAGACCTATGACACGTAAGGAAATAGAAGCAGTCATTAAAAGTCTCCCAACCAAAAAAAAAGCCCAGGACCAGATGGTTTCAGTTCAGAATTCTACCAGAATTTCAAAGAAGAGCTAATACCAATCCTCTTCAAATTTTTCCATACAATACAAACAGAAGGAACATTACCAAACTCTTTTTATGAGGCTATAGTTACCCTGATACCCAAACCATACAAAGATGTAACAAAAAAAAAGAATTACAGACCAATCTCCCTCATGAACATTGATGCAAAAATACTCAATAAAATGTTGCCAAACCGAATCCAAGACACATCAAAAAAATTATCCACCATGACCAAGTAGATTTCATCCCAGAGATGCAAAGATAGTTCAACTTATGAANATCTGTCAATGTAATACACCATATAAAAAAATTAAAAGAAAAAAACCACATGATCATCTCATTAGATGCTGAAAAAGCCTTCAACAGTATCCAACACCCCATCATGATAAAGGTCTTGAAGAGATCAGGAATACAAGGAACATACCTAAACATAATAAAGGTGATTTACAGCAAGCCGACAGCCAACATCAAATTAAATGGAATGAAACTCAAAGTGATTCCACTAAAATCAAGAACAAGACAAGGCTGTACACTCTCCTCATATCTATTCAATATAGTACTTGAAGTTCTAGCTAGAGCAATAAGACAACAAAAGGAGATCAAGGGGCTACANCTTGTAATGGAAGAAGCTAAACTTTCACTATTTAGACGATGTGATAATATAGATAAGTGATGCCAAAAATTCTATCAGGGAACTCCTACAGCTGATAAACACCTTCAGTAATGTGGCAGGATACAAGGTTAACTAAAAAAAAAAAAAATCGGTAGCTCTCCTATATACAAATGATAAATGGGCTGAGAAAGAAATCANAGAAACATCACCCTTTACAATAGCCACAAATAATATAAAATACCTTGGGATAACTCTAACTGTGCAAGTGAAAGACCTGTAATGACAAGAACTTTAAGTCTCTGAAGAAAGAAATTGAAGAAGATATCAGAAAATGGAAAGATCTCCCATGCTCATGAATAGGTAGGATTAACACAGTAAAAAATAGCAATCTTACTAAAAGCAATCTACAGATTCAATGCAATCCCTATCAAAATACCAACACAGTTTTTCACAGACCTGGAAAGAACAATACCCAACTTCAAATGGAAAAACAAAAAACCCAGGATAGCTAACACAATTCTGTTCAATAAAGCCACTTCAGGAGGCATCACCATTCCTGACCTCAAGCTCTACTATAGAGCTATAGTAATAAAAACAGCTTGGTATTAGCATAAAAATCAACATGTGGACCAATGGAATTGAATTGAAGATCCCACACACCTATGAACATCTGATTTTTGACAAAGAAGCCAAACTGTACAATGGAAAAAAGAAAGCATCTTCAACAAATGGTGATGGCGTAGCTGGATGGTGGCATGTAAAAGATTGCAAATAGATCCATATCTGTCACCATGGACAAAACTCAAGTCCAAGTGGATCAAANACCTCAACATAAATCCAGTTACACTGAACCTGATAGAAGAGAAAGTAGGAAGTATTCTTGAATGCATTGGCACAGCAGACTATTTCCTAAATATAACACCAGTAACACAAATACTGAGAGTGGCAATTAATAAATGGGACCTCCTGAAACTGAGAAGCTTCTGTAAGGCAAAGGACATGGTAAATAAGACAAAACAACAGCCTACAGAATGGGAAAAGACCTTCATCAACCCCACATCTGACAGAGGGCTGATCTTCAAAATATATAAAGAATTCAAAAAACTAGACATCAAAATAATGAACAATCCAATTTAAAAATGGGCTACAGAGCTAAACAGAGAATTCTCAAAGGAAGAATCTCAAATGGCTGAAAGACATTTAAGGAACTGCTTAATCATCAGGGAAATGCAAATCAAAATGACACTGAGATACCATCTCACACCTCTCAGAATGGCTATGATCCAAAACACTGATAACAGCTTTTATTGGAGAAGCTATGAAGCAAGGGGAGCACCCCTCCACTGTTGGTGGGAGTGAAAACTTGTACAGCCACTTTGGAAATCAGTATGGTAGTTTCTCAGAAAACTGGGAATCAATCTTCCTCAAGACCCAGCAATACCACTCTTGGGCATATACTCAANGGATGCTCAACCAAACCACAACAACACTTGCTCAACTATGTTCATAGCAGCATTATTCATAATAGTCAGAACCTGGAAACAAGCTAGATGCCCCTCAACCAAAGAATGGATAAAGAAATCATGGCACATATACACAATGGAGTACTACTCAGCAGTGAAAAACAATGACATCATGAAATATTCAGGCAAATGAATGGAACTAGAAAATACCATCCTGAGTGAGGTAACTGATACTCAGAAGGACAAACATATGTATGTACTCACTCATAAGTGGATACTAGATGTAAAGCAAAAGATAACCAGACTACAACCCACAGCTGCAGAGAAGCTAGCTAACAAGGAGGACCCAAAGAGGGATGAATGGATTGCCCTGGGTAGGGAATATATATGAGATCTCCATAAGTAAACTGGGAGTGAGGAGGGGCAATGGAGGGTAGGGGATGAGTGGTGAGAACATAAGGAAGTGGGATGGTTAAACTGTAACAGGGATGGAGTGGGAGAACAATGAAAGAGATACCATGATAGAGGGAGACTTCATGGGGATAGGGAGAAGCTGGGTGCTAGGGAAGTTCCCAGGAATCCACAAGGATGACTCCAGCTTAGACCTCTAGCAATAGTGGAGAGAGTGCCTGAACTGGCTTACCCCAGTAATCAAATCAGTGAATACCCTAACTGTCATCATAGAGCCTTCATCCAGAAAACGATGTAAGCAGATGCAGAGATCCACAGCCAAACAACAGGCCAAGCTCCAGGAGTCTAGTCGAAGAGAGAGAAGATTGATTCTATGAGCAAGAGGCATCAAGATTATGATTGGGAAACCTACAGAGACAACCAAACCAAACTAGTGAGAATTCATGAAATTTAGACCAACACCTGTGGAGCCTCCACAGGACTGGACTAGGCCCTCTGCATAAGTGGGACAGTTGTGTAGCTTGATCTACTTAAGGGGCCCTGGCAGCAGGATCAGGATACATCTCTGATGCATGAGCTGCCTTTTTGGAGCCCACTACCTATGGTGGGACACCTCACACAGCCTTGAGGCAGGGGTAGGGGCTTGGACCTGCCTCCACTGAATGTCCTGTGTTCTGCTGACTCAAGATGGGGGGCTTTACTTTGTTGTAGGAGGGAATGTGATGTGGGTTGGGGGGGAATG
>LZPO01055249.1:55457-100256 GCA_001675575.1 Neotoma lepida
ATTTTTACAAAATACACTACTGATAAAGAGATGGAAATATTAGTTACCCTGCATCAACTCATGCATATTGCATATAGGTATTGAACTGTAATACTTGGTCCCATAAGATATGTAATTGTTGTGTATTAGTATATATTAAAAACAATAGATTTAACATAATTCAATTTCTAATTAAGCTTACTTTAGCAAAAGAATGTTTTATTTCATTTACTAACACAATCTTAATCTCAACTTAAAAGTACATTTTATATTTAAGATATTTTGCTAAATGCTCTGGAGTTAATTTTGAAGAGACCTAAATTTATTTGCATGCTTCCCTTGGCAAACCAAATTTAATACAAATTTCATACATAAAAGTTCCTTTATTTTTCTCATATTGTCCCTCTTTGAATATGATTAATTCATAAAGTAGCATATTAATTTATGTTAGAAGTATTTTAAAATTTCAAAGGCTTTTGTAATAATTTCTTCTTCACATAACCTTCAACAAGTACTCTACTTGTCTCCTCAACTCATAGATGCTGAAACTTCATTACAATCAACTAAAAAAATGAATCAAAGGTATCTTCTTAAATATTATTTCAGAATTAACCAATATAATAAACAGCACATTGAGGATTTAAATATTTTATGTTTTATGAACTACTATGCAACAAATATCTCAACAAATCAAAGTCCTTTATGATGGACCAGAGCTTGATCAAAGACAGCACAATGGGAGACTTCTCTCATTGCTCCCTCTCATATCCAGTCAGCCTCCTTACTGCCCCTCTGACATCTTTGTTTCTTAAGGTATAGATGAGAGGATTCAGGCTAGGGGTGACAACAGAATAGAAGAGGGCAATGAACTTGGCTTGATCTTGAGAATTTTCTGTTGGAGGCTGAAGATAAATGCACATGATTGGAATGAAAAAGAGAGACACAACAGTAAGATGGGCTCCACAGGTGCCAAAAACTTTCTGAAGTCCAGTGGTTGACTGCATTCTTAGGACAGTGCATGCGATGGCACCATAGGAGCTCAAAATGAGAATAAGTGGTATAACAACAAAAATGGCACTCATGACCATGAGGGTCAGCTCATTTGCATGGATATCAACACAGGATAACCGCAACAGTGCTGGGACTTCACAGAAGAAGTGGTCTACTTGGCGATGTCCACACAGGGGTACCCAGAAGGTAAAGGAGGAATGAAGTGCTGAGGTGGTAAAGCCACTTACCCAGGATGCTGCAGCNAGCAGGTGGCAGAAACGAGGATTCATGAGAACAGAGTAATGCAAGGGTTTGCACACAGCTGCATAGCGGTCATAGGACATCACCACCAACAGAACACACTCTGTGGTACCCAGTGCGAGAAAAAAGTAGAGTTGTAGCATACATCCAGCATAAGAGATCGTCTTCTCTGGACCCCAGAGGTTGAACAGCAGCTGAGGCACAGAGCTAGTGGTGTAGCAGAGATCCAGAGCAGAGAGATTTGAGAGGAAGAAGTACATAGGGGTGTGTAGGTGGGAATCTAGGTATGACAGAATGATGATGAAGAGATTGCCTGTCAGTGTCATCAAGTAGAATATCAAGATCANCACAAAGAGAACAACTTCCAGATGAGGCCATTTAGAAAAACCCAGAAGGATAAAATAATCTCCAGAACTTGCATTGAGCTTTTCCATTATCACTCATTTTTTTTCCTGTACCTTAAGAGAAAAAAAATCTCATAAACTTCATAGGCTGTCCACATGTTGATAAACACTTATAAGTAGATCAGGTTAAATAAATGCTGCTTTTCAATGTTACACTATGTACTATGTGACAATACAGTTTTTATTGTTTCCTTTTCTGTTCAATCCATTATTTGTGTTGTAGTTGCAGTGAATATGTCTTAAGTTAATATGTGTTTTACAGCATCTTTAAGCTAGCATTTGCATATATAAAGAGTAAGTTACTGTACAGATATAAAGAGCAATTCTTGTAAAGTTCTTTTTGCACAAAAATTAATTTATTCTCTTTTTTGATGGTACATAAAAAGGATTACCTATAATTTTTTTTCTATATGGAATGCTTCCTGAATTTGTATGTCATCCTTGTGCAGGGGCCATTCTAGTCTTCCAATTTTAGTATATGTGCTGCTGAAGCTATCANACCTGCAATCAATAATTTCTCATAAATGAAAATTCCTCATGTGATGACATTAATTTGGTAATAGCTTGCAAATGTTAAAGGAGAACTTTAACTTGAATTGAATACACACATACAAATAATATATATTCCTTTTAATNATCAGTCATGGATGAGAGAGGATATCACAGAGCCACACTACTTCCTGCTGAACTATTAGCTCTAAAGATTCCAGAGATGAAAGTCAGTGTCTTCAGTTGCATACCCCCAGCTGAATCCACCAAGCTTCAATAGGTAGTTCCAAATTCACAGTTCCACAGAGGGCTCTGGTTAAACTCAGATTATAAAACAAAACAAAAGCATATCAGTGTGGCAAAGAGATTTGTAAGGACAAGAAAGGATTGAAAAATGTGGGAAGGAGATAAGAGTATGTGAGGTAAGAGTTATCAGAATACATTTTATACATGAATGAAATTTTCAAAGAACAATTTTAATTAATAAAACATATTCATTTCAGATGCTTATTTTCAGACAAAAACTACCATGGCAATGGATGTATAAACAGATACTTAAGAGCAAAAACATGTGAAAATTCTAAGTATTTACAATATTAAAAAACTATGTGTGCTTAAAAATGGGGGTAAATGTTGATAACAAAAGGGGATAGATTGGAGAAATAATTCATGGAATAGTTCTACTGTTATATGGAAATAATACTAATCTCTGAAGATTAAAGTTAAAAACTCCATTTAAGAAAATTTAGCAAGTAGGCAAAATATAAAGAGAGGTTTTGGAAATATAAGAAAGGCTAAAGAAGCATTGAGTGTGGAGTCCAAAATTAAGTCATGATTACCTTGGGCAGTGAAATATAGATTTAAAGATAACATCTATAAACTTCTTGATGCTTCAGAAAATAACTGAGATAGCATTTAAATTATGATCCATAATTTATAATTTGTGTCTTTCAGGTTTTCCATAATTTCCACTGGACCTTCTAACTAGTCATTATCTAACGCTAATCTCCAATTAAGTGCACGTGAACATTTTATTCATTTATCTCATAGCCGTTCTGCTGTGAAAAACAATAATGGAATTCTAATATCCACTAGTACTTTGAATAATTAGTGTCTCATTTTATCTTGTGCATTATCAGTCTCTCATAGAAAAGATAAATACCCTTTCCTTATTTTTTCTATGCAATACAGTGACACATCTTTTGAATATTTATGAAGAACTTTGCTATGCTGTGTTTTCTGTCATAGCCGTTTCTTCTTCTCATACTCTGAAAGAATACAGTGAGAAGCAAAGCTAAGCACAACAGACATTCAGTTTTTTGAGGAAAATTTCAAAGGTCAAATATTTTAATATTTACTTTTTAAAATGATGTCAGGGGTGTTGATATTCTATGTAGGTGGATTTAAATGTGATGTTCTCTAGTGTAGCATAATTTTTAAGCTGCCTCACTTAGAAACTTACTACATTAAATAAAGAAAAGTGATATTCTTCATCTAAAATATGAAACAATTTTTGGAGTTCTACATATTTAGAAACAGAGTATAAAANTGGGGATCCAAAAGATTGACAATTCAAATTGAGAAAGGTCCAGAGTTTTGATTTTCTTTTTGAGAGAAAAGAGAAAATAAAGATACTATTAAATGCAGTTTTTAAAAGCTCTAGGAGTATGATATTCTTAAATTAAATATTATATCAAATGGATATCTCAACATGCTCTTGTATCCCCCAAAGCACTAACAGACATTTTGCTAATTCTTACACAATTTATTCATATTAGGTTTATTTTTGAAAATTTAATCTTAGCTGACTACTAGTTGAATTTATTTATGGGGTGCAGTACAAAGTCTTGATACAGGTGTACCCTGTATAGTGCTTATTTCTAGATAACTAACAAATCCATCATCTCATGCCTTATATTTATCTCTTCTTAAAAGAGTATTTTAAAATTTATGCTTTCAGCACTTTGAAATACAGATCTGTCTGCCTGGATCTTAGGCAGTGCTCTATCAACTGTCTTCTCTGTACTGACCTTCATGTCGGTCCACCTTTCCTGTAGCCTAAGGCCTAAGCACATGCAAAGGAATATGGGAGCTCTCTGACTGTCTTGCAGCTTCAAGTCAACCTCATTTGTTCTCACAATCCAGTTTTATGAAACCCATTTAACTACAGAGATAGGACTGTGACAATGACAGTGATCATTGTCACAGACAAGAGAGCCTGAGTTTGTCCAGCAGATTTGCTTTTAGCAGAAACTCAGAATACATTAGGGCATTACAGCCATCAGGGAATGTACCATGACAATGAATAATGGATCTCTTTTCCTTGACTAGGACCTTTGGGAGGATACATCCCAATGTAGCAATTAATATTATTAAGAAAATTTAATATTTCTTTATTTCTAGCTTGTTTTGTCTTTTTTTTTCTTTAATTTCTTGAGACTATAATATAGTCACAGAATTTCCCCCTTCTATTTTCTCCCTCCAAACACACTTTATAGAATTGTCCTGCTGAGGCCAGTGTGGAGTTCATATAGTGAATCTTCCAAAGAGACATTTTCTGTTTGATGTCTTACTGACAAAATCACAATGGATTTATCACTAATCAGGGTGTAAAATGAGTGTGTTTGTTATGTAATGAAAGAGGCTATTAGATCCCTTTATATTTTTATATGTATGATATATATGCATTTATGAGGTACGTTGTAATGTTTTGACATTACATCTCATATGAAATGACTAAACCAAAGAAACGTATTTGTTGCAATAACTTTTCCTGGGAAAATATAAACAAACATCTATTCATCCTAAATATTTCACCCAAGCCTAGCTTGGTGGTTCAATGAGTTTAATTGATTTGAGAACATGATTTGAGAAGCTTTGCTTTTTGTTTTTGTTGTTTTCTTTTTCTTCTTCTATCATACAATACAGCCTAACCACACCCTCCTTTCCCTCCCCTCCTCCAAGTTCCCCCACACACCTCCCCACTCCCTCAGATGCACTGCTTCTCCATTTCCCTTCAGAAAAGAACAGGCCTAACAGTGATATCAATCAAACATGGAATAAGAAGATGCAATAAAACTAAGTATAAACCCTCATACCAAGGCTGGATGAGGCAACCTAGTAGGAGGAAAAGGGTCTTATGAGCAGACAAAAGAGTCAGAGACAGCCCAAATCCCACTGTTTGGGGTCCTACAAAACCCCAAGCTAAATAACCACAGCATGTATGCAGAGGGCCTAATGCAGATCCATGCAAGCTCCCTAATTGCCACTTCAGACTCTGTGAAACCCCTATGAGCCCTGCTTAGTTGATTCTGTGGGCCTGTTCTCCTGGTGCTCTCATTTCTATAGTCTTTCCTCTCCCTCTTCTGTGTGGTTCCCTAAGTTCTGCTTAATGTTTGGATGTGGGTCAATTGAGGGGTTTTATATGGGAACATGGATAATCCATACTCCCCACCCCAGCTATTGCCAGCTTCTTATATATCAATGGGGAAGGGACAAAACCTTGTACATCTAAAGCATTGACTTTGAGGGTACACACACATACAGAGAGAGAGAGAGAGAGAGAGAGAGGAGAGAGAGAGAGAGAGAGAGAGAGAGAGAGAGAGGAGAGAGAGAGAGAGAGAGAGAGAGAGAGAGAGAGAGATGATGGCATGTTAATGGAACCAATTCTGAACATAGCTCCTGCAGGTAATCACAGCTATTAAAATTTCAGTGTCTACAGGGTAATTGTCATGTCATTTTTGAAGGATGGTTTTCCACAATGTTCTGCCCCATCCTCTATCTTTAGATTCTTTCTGTATCCCCTATTCTGTGATGTTCCCTGGGTTTTGGAGGGCATGATGCATATACCCATTTAGGTCTTANTCTCTGCACTGTTACCAGCCTCTACAATATAAGTCACTCATTACCAAAAGTAGCTTCCCTGACCAAGATGATAGCAACAATAACCTATAGGCATAAACATAAAAGCTTAGAAGGTAATTTGACAGATGATCATGCCGGTTTAGCAAAACAACAGTAGTAGCTTTCCCATACACCTTTGACCTCCCTAGTAATGGAAACATGAGTTCCCTCTCACAGAGTAGTCCTTACATACAACTGGGAAGCAATTTTTTGAATCCACCCTACTTTTCTCACTATCGTATCAGTAGTACATTTTATCTGACATGTTGATAATGAAGGCCTACAGCCAATTCTTTTCCAGCAGCCTGTATAGTTCCTTCTGACACTACAAAAGTTAGAGAGTAGGGAGAAAGCTTCCATATCAGCCCCAGCTTGTTTTCTTCATGTACTGCAACCAAAGTGTGGTTTGTAGCAATAGAATCTGACCATATAGTTCTTTATTAGACAACCACAGTAATGTGCCCTGAGCCAAAACCTGTAGTGGCTACAATTAAGCTATCTTAGCCAAGGTAATTTTCAGTTTCTGTTTCCNGAGTAACAAGTTTCTTGCTACGTGGACTTANGCAATGGCCTGGTATTTCCTTATCTTTTGTCAGTTAGGGACATCCACTATCCTGATCTTCCTGAGAAAACATCTTGCAGTCAGGTTATCTAGCAACCTAATTGCCCTGACCCACATCCCCAAGCACAAGCTCTGGCTATATAATTAATTGGTGAAAAAATAAACTTTGCAACTTGATCAGAATCCTGTCTTGCTGTCATTCTTTGTGTCTCTTGTCCCTTTCATTCATCGTTCCCCCTTCTAGGGTCTCCATTGAAGANCCCACTGGCTGGGCCAAACTGGCACCCAACGTTTAGGCTTGAGAANGTGGAGGATCGGTGAACATCGCACACCAAAGCAGGCCTGCATATCAGTTGGACCACCATGGAGAATGCTACATGAGCGAAGGTCCAGTTGCCACGGGGACACCGACTGTGAGACAGATCTGGGGAGTTGATTTGTGCTGACACAAGGTAAGTTTACCATGGGACAAGCATTTAGTAAGCAGGATTTATTTATTTCAGGACTTAAACAGTCTCTCAAGACACAAGGAACAAGGGCTAAAAAGAAAGATTTAAAAANGTTTCTTGATTATATTGGGGACCTTTGTCCCTGGTTTCCTCAGGAGGGCATTATAGATGAAAAACGGTGGAAGCAAGCTGGTGATTGTTTAAATGATTGCTGTCGAACTTTGGCCCTGAAAAGGTCCCAGTCACTGCATTTTCGTATTGGAATTTAGTTAATGATATTATAAAGGTTCATAATCATGCCCCTGATGTTAAAGAATTAATCATAGAAGGAGAGGAAGCCTTAAAAAAATACTCTTGTCCACCTTCTGTTTGTCCTTCTGTTAGTATTGACCTTCCTGAGCCTCCCCCCCNCAACCAACTAAGCCCCACCACCACCATCCAGGAAAAAGGACCGGGCTGACCCCCCAAAATGGCTATATCCTTCCCTTAAAAATATTGGTGAGGATTTGACCCTGGAGGATAAGGCCTCCTTAGAGGAAGAGGCCACTAAATATCATATTTCCTTTGGCATATCACAAGATTGTTATTGACCTCAAAGATTGCTTTTTCACTATTCCCCTACACCCCAAGGATAAACCAAGTTTTGCCTTTAGTGTCCCTCAAACTAATTTCCAAGGACCAATGCCATATTTTCAATGGAGGGTCTTACCACAGAGAATAGCTAACAGTCCCACATTATGCCAAAAATTTGTGGCCCTAGCAGCGGAACCTATCAGACAAAGATGACCTTCCATCTATATCCTTTGTTATATGGATGATATTCTTCTAGCAGGCAAAACTCAAAAACAACTCTTCCAATGCTACCAAGAATTAGCCCATAGCCTTGCAACAAAAGGGCTTCAAATTGCCCCTGATAATGTCCAGTTAGCAGATCCTTATCTCTATTTAGGTTTTGAGCTTTATCAACAACAAGTTTTAACACCAAGAGTTCAGTTACGGACCTCCCATCTTAAAATTTTAAATGATTTTCAAAAATTATTAGGTGATATCCAATGGCTCAGACCTTATTTAAAACTTACCACTGATACACTAGTTCCCCTTAATAAGATAATAGAAGGAGATTCAAACCCTTTATCAGCCAGAAAGCTTACACTTGAAACCCAAGCCTCCCTGGCCTTGATTAATAAGGCCATTCAGAATCAGACTGTATTTCAGGTATCCTACTCTGATCCTTTGTTATTTTCAATATTTGCAACACCCCATGCTCCCACAGGAGTTTTCTGGCAACAAATAATTACAGATAAAGATAAAAAAGGAAACCCTCTACTTTGGGTCCACTTACCTACCTCCCCCTCAAAGGTCCTGGCCACTTATCCATCATTAATAGCCAAACTAATCATTAAAGGCAGAGAAACAAGCTGCCAATATTTAGAAAGGACCCCGATTCCATAATTGTTCCCTATACATGAGAGCAATTAGACTGGTTATGTCAAACAGATGATACATGGCCTATTGCCTGTTCCTCCTTCCTTGGCTCCATTGATAATCACTATCCCAGTGACCCTCTGCTACAGTTTGCCAGAGTTTATCCCTTTGTTTTTCCCAAAGTAATTGCCTCACAGTTACTCACAGCCCATTGAGGAGGCTCCCCTGGTATTCACAGACGGCCCAGCCAATGGGGTTGCTGCTTATGTTGTAAATGGGAAAGCCACTTCTTGTCATTCTCCATATCTCTTGGTGCAGCTTGTTGAACTTTATGCAGTTATCCAAGTTTTTCAATTATTTCATTCTCAGCCTTTTAATTTTTATACTGATAGTGCTTATGTTGCCCATTCGGTTCCCTTATTAGAAACTGTTCCCTTTATTAAGCCCTCCAATGCAGCTCCACTTTTTCTTCAATTATGATCCTTGATTACAGCTAGACAATGCCCTTTTTTATGGGCCATCTACCGGCTCATTTAAAATTGCCTGGTCCTCTATCNGAGGGGAATGATACCTTCAATGGCTTCATCTTTGCCTCACTCCAGGCAGGAGAAGCCTCTAAGAATGTTATTGCTCACACCCTGCAATGTTTTTCTGTCCTAGGCAAGCCCAAGATAATCAAAACTGACAATGGCCCAGGATATATTGGAAAAAACTTCCAGTCATTTTGCCAACATCTTTGTATAAAACACATCAAAGGTATACTTTATAACCCCCAGGGTCAAGGCATTGTTGAACGTGCTCACCAAACCCTAGAATCCATGATCCATAAGTTAAAAAAGGGTGACCTCTATGACCCATGAGGTGCTCCCCAGAATCTTTTGCATCATGCTCTTTTTGTTCTTAATTTCCTTACCCTGGATAAATATGAAAGATCTGCAGCAGACCACCTGTGGCACCCTACGACTCAAAAATGCCAAGCCATGGTGAGATGGCTTGACCCCTTGACAGCTCAATAGAAGGGACCTGATCCCATTCTGATATGGGGTCGAGGATCTGCATGTGTCTATGATCAGGCAGAGGTAAGCCCTCACTGGCTCCCTGAAAGACTAATAAGACAAACCAATATAACAAATTCGTCCAGTGAGAGAGAAAATGCTCCTCCTGAGACAACCCCCCTTCTTTTCTCTCCACAGATAAAAGCCAAAGCACCCTTGCTGCTCCTGATGACCAGAACCCTGCTCACCTTGCCCAGAAACACCTCCTCTGCTCCCAACCCCCACCCTCCCCCTCCCCACTTGGTCAGCTTGGCCTTAATCCCTGGGGAGGCCGTGAAACAATAGATAGTCAGAGATAGTATGGCTAAAGTAAAAAAAAAAATTAGAACACAGGAAAAAACAAAGAGAGGAGGAAGAGAGATGGCTTAAAAATTGGTTCTCTACCTCCCCCTGGGTAATTACCCTCTTATCTTCCTTTTTGGCCCCTTTTATAGGATTCCTGTTGATAGCTTTTGGACTGTGGGCTCTTAACAGGCTCACTAGATTTATTTGCCAACAGATGGACTCCCTGGCCACCAGACCCATACAAATCCACTATCATCAGCTCTACCTAGCCAATCAGGGCATGGCTGAGCCCCTTGAGGATGAGCCTCCTGTGGGAGCCACATAAAACTCAGAGATGTGTGCATCTGCCCCTACCAGACGTGGGCACCTGGCGAGGGGTGCAAGACAAAGCACTGCAAGGAGAGGACCATGTATTCTGTCTCTGAGTCTCCTGAGGAACATGCCTGATTGCATAGAGGTTGATGTCCAAAGGTAAAAACAAAACCTAAAAACCTTTCCTCCCCAAAAAGACATCCACTTACCGGAAAGCCCCAGCAAGCTAACTTGGGAGGATCGGGCCACTGTTCTCCCCCATGGTTAATGCCCGGTCACCTACAAGGTGACTTCTAGCTCGCCTCATTATTACTAATAAAAAAGGGAGGAGATGCTGGGAGCCAAAACCTGTAGTGGCTACAATTAAGCTATCTTAACCAAGGTAATTTTCAGTTTCTGTTTCCTGAGTAACAAGTTTCTTGCTACGGCCTTAAGCAATGGCCTGGTATTTCCTTATCTTTTGTCAGTTAGGGACATCCACTATCCTGATCTTCCTGAGAAAACATCTTGCAGTCAGGTTACCTAGCAACCTAATTGCCCTGACCCACACCCCCAAGCACAAGCTCTGGCTATATAATCAATTGGTGAAAAAATAAACTTTGCAGCTTGGTCAGAATCTTGTCTTGCTGTCATTCTTCATGTCTCTTGTCCCTTTCATTCATCGTTCCCCCTTCTAGGGTCTCCATTGAAGACCCCNCTGGCTGGGGCAGTAATGACAGTAGCCTACTTTGTTTTCAGGACTGTGGGGGCCTTACTGATTAATTTAAAGGGAGATAGTGATACTAGGATTTTCATTTATTAACCTTATGACTTGTTTTCTCACCCATGTGGGCACCCTCATTTAAATTCTTTATCTTAATGTTAATAAAAACATTTTTATTCATATGTGTGTCATCTGTACCTTACCCAATCATAAAATTCCTAACAATTTCATTGCAGTTTTTGCCTATTGTACCCTATGTGAACTGATTTCCAATCCTGACTCTTAGATATACTCACACATCTTTCAGGTGATTTTCTAAACCTGTAAAACACTTAGAAGTTACCACAATGTCACCCTTTTGTGAATCCTTTTTGCAGAGGGAGATCAGGATCTCTAAAAGCCCACAACCCATCATTCCTAGCAAGCACTAACTGATNTCAAGAGTCAGTAGCTAAAGGTATGCTAGTAAAGAAAAATACTTCTTTTCTCAAAAGATCAGTACTGGGGGGCTGGAGAGATGACTTAGAGATTAAGAGCACTGGCTGCTTTTCCAGAGGACTTGAGTTCAATTCCCAGCAACTACATGGTGGCTTACAACTATCTATAATGAGACCTGGTGCCATCTTCTGGCATTCAGGCAGAACATTGTATACATAATAAATAAATATATCTCTTTTTTTAAAAGATCATTACTGGAGATAGTAGTGTGGGTGGGAGACACTACCATAGTTAGCTCTCACAGTTCATGNACATTTTTCATATGCCATCAACATCTTCTCCTCATGGGATGTTGCCACAGAGCAACATGCATTTGCTCGCCCACAACAGGCTTCATGGTGTCATCTCAAGCTACCCAGCCTAACCCAAGGCCAAGGGAGGTCATGGATATGTTTGTGTCTGAAGTGATGGCTTCCATGTCTGACAGGCTCTAGACTGGTACTTGGATTGAAGCATCTACCTCTCCACCAGCCATACTTGGCTGCTGAGAGAAGCACAGCATGGATGAACAATTTCTACATTTGGTATACTTCCTTGCTAGAGACAAATATACACAGATTTTTCTATGGTAAACTTAGTATTTTCCCTTCTCTGTTCTATAATTTAGACATTCATTGAACTTTTACTCAGGTTTTAAAACCCTTCCCTTCAACATGTTNTATACAATCAACAAATACATGTTATATACAACCAACCAAACAAACAAACAAACAAATAACCAACCAAACAAACAAACAAAGGCATAAACCTGAGCTACATACTGAAATAAGTATCTATGTGGACCCAGACCTACCTTACCTCTCAAACACTGGTGAGAATCAAGCATTCACATCTTAGGACTGGGCATACTTCAGGCCACCCTCATCCTAGATTTCCTCTGTGGAATTTAGCAGAGTGAATAAAATTATAACTGTTTTAAAAGTGTGTTGGGAAGAAATATTTAAATGTAAGAATTCAAACAAGCTACTTATAATGAGAGCTCTGATTTAAAGTCTAGTCTCCACCACATACTCAGAAAGACACCAATGTGCTCATAACTTCTTTTCTCTTTCCTATAAATAAAAGATAAGGTAATCATATAACATGTTTGGCTCCACCTAAGTAACTAATGGGTATGAAAGAATAATGGAAATTATGGGCATCATTTTGCCTATTTCAAGAATCTTCTGAGAAAAAATAAATGAAGGACTTTCATACCTTTAGAATATCATGTAGATATATGGATCAATCTGGTCTTACAGAACAAAGCACAGCCTTTGTTCTTGTTTTTAAAAATAATTTCATTTTTTGAGAATTTCATACATGAGCACTACATCTACATCATTTCCACTCCTTCCTCCCTGCTTCCAATTCCTCTGTGTTCCCCATCTCCATCCCATATTAATAATCTTTTCTTTAATAATTATAATATTTATATATTAATATAGACATATAAATATATCTAAAATGTAAGTATTACATATACACACATTCAACCTACTGAGTCATGTAGTGTTGCTCGTATATACCTGTTCTGGGTTGGTCACTTGGGATTGGACAGCCTATGTGGAAATTATTCTCTGGAGGAAACTGATTCTTCTTCTTTCGACAGCTGTTGACCACCTGTAGCTATTCTGGGGTCTTCATAGTAGGACTATGCAAACTTTGCCCTGGCCACACTTGCATAATGTGGTGGTTTGAAAGAAAATGCCCCCCAAATGGAGTGGCACTATGAGGAGGTATGACTTTATTGGAGTAGGTGTGGCCTTGTTGGAGGAAGTTTGTCACTGTCACTGTGGGGGAGGACTTTGAGNTCTCTTTTGCTCAAGCTATGCTCAAAGTGGTTAACAGTTCACTTTCTGTTGCATGAGAATCAAGATATAGAAACCTTAGCTCCTTCTCCAGATCCATGTCTGCCTGCACCCTCCATGTCCCACCATGATGATAATGGATTAAACCTCTGAACCTGTAAGTCAGGCTCAATTAAATGTTTTTCTTTATAAGAGTTGCTATGGTCATGGTGTCTTTTCACAGCAATAGAAACCCCAACTAAGAGCCGGGCGGTGGTGGCGCACACCTTTAATCCCAGCACTCGGGAGGCAGAGGCAGGCGGATNTCTGAGAGTTCGAGGCCAGCCTGGGCTACCAAGTGAGTTCCAGGAAAGGCGCAAAGCTACACAGAGAAACCCTGTCTCGAAAAAGAAAAAAAAAAGAAACCCCAACTAAGACATATACTAACTGATGTTATCATTACACTGACCTTGTTCAGGCAATCTTATTATTGAGATTTTTGTGGGTGCATTTTCCTCTCTCGTTGTACCTCTGGGAGGCTATCTAGCAGCAGGTGTCTTGGATCACTAGCTTTCACAATCTTTCTGCCCCATCTTTCTGAATTTCCCTGAGTTTTAGGTGTAGGGGTTGCATTGCAGATATGCAAGTTGGATTTGGGCACCCCAGGCTCATTAATTCTCTGAATTTTGATAAGTTGAAGATTTCTGTAATCACCTCCATTTGTTGCAAAAGGATACAACATTATACCAGACTTATCTGTGGGTATAAGGATAAGTATTCAGAATACAGTAATATTTTAATTGGTTTAGGAAAACACTTTTATGTCTGTGACTTCCCTAACTATGGGCAATTGGCTAGATTTTCAGTACCAGACATGAATTCCTTCCTAGTGACCAGACCTTAAATCCAATTAGACAGTTATTGATTACTCTCAAGATATAAGTGCAACTATGGCTCCATTAGGGATATCTTGCTGGGACAGTCTTTGTGGTTTGAAGGCTTTAAGCTGTGTAAGATTACTGATTGTCCTGTTGTAGGAATCTAGCAGAGTCACTATATATAAGGTAAACATAATGAATAATTGTTTTCAGAAGTCTTTGACCTAGAAGAAATCATTGAGGAAAACAGTGACTGTTTTCCATGATTTTTAGATTTGTTTTTCCAGGGGAGCTTTACAGCCTTTGCATGACTTTAGTCACAAGCTTCTGGCACACCTGAAGCTCTTGGACTATTTGGTACAGCAAATGGTATGCAAGAAGACTGAAGTGGTGGGGACATGATGCTTTCCTTCAGAAAAACAAATGGATTAGATCATGGACTTTGGTATAAGGAACTTGTTTACCAAAACAAAACAAAACAAAACAAAAAAACAAAACCAGCTTTGTGTAACAGTTAATAAATATGCTTTTGTATGGCTGCTCGAGGTTTAGTCCATCAGAAGCTGGACCTTCCTGCTGCCACACAGGCCTAAAAATTTCATCTTGGAGTGACTTCTTTCTTCGACCAACTCACACAACACAGAACACACAACATTGTCCCTTTCACTTGGCTGCTTGCATAGCAACTTCTGATACTGTAAGAGATAGTATACAGGTAAGAGGCTTCTGGTTCAGTTCTAGTTCTATTCCTAAAAGTCTTATGTTCAAAGTGTGTGGTGTATTCAGTAATAGTGTCTTGTCTTCAGATTTTAGAAAGGAAATCAAGGACAATATAAAATGTTTATCAGACCAACTATGCATACTTTATTTTATTTTGAGACAGAATCTTACTATACAGTTGTGGTTGGTCTGGAATTTGCTATGTAGACCAGGCTGGCCTTGAACTCACAGAGGCCTTTTCCTCTTGAGTGTTGAAACTGAAAGTGTGCCACACTACAAATGGAAAGATAGTCTTTGTAAGGGCTCTCAGAACCATGTCATGGTTCTTTAATCCTTAAATAAGTTATTTTATGTCAATCAAGTATTCAAAGTCATCTCTCACTTTCTGGTTCAAAGAAAACCATGTTCTTTTTAATTTTACTTTTTAGGGAAGAAAAATTAATTATCAATTTTTATCTGATTCTCAATATTTTGAGAATTACANCTAAGAAACAGTTACCAAATAGTCTAGTAATTTCACTCATAATAAAGATCTAGGAAAGGTAAAATGATGTGCCTAATTAAAAGTGTGTAAAACATTATACATAACAGTCTAAAGTGGGAAAAACAAATGTTTATTAATTGAAGAAATGATAAATAAAATGTGGTACATACAGTTAGTAGTAAAAAGGAGTGGTTGAAGCTGAAGAGATGGCTTGGTGCTTAAAAGCATTTGCTGCTCTTCAGAGGACCTGAGTTTGGTTCCCATCACCAACATCAGGTGTTACATAACTGCCTGTAACTCCATTTCCAAAAGATTTGATGCTATCTTCTGGACTCCCCAGGTACCTGCACACATGGCATCTACTCCCACAGCCACAGTCACAAACACATGAATACAAATCAAACTAGAGCTAAAAGAGTCTTGATACATGTTCAAAATTAGAGAACATTAAAGATGTTAAGAGAAAAGGGGCAGTTAAAGAGGCCACAATTTATTTCTTTGTATGAAAATTCCAGAACAGACATCTCCAAAAGAATAAAAGATACATTGGTATTTTTAGCACCATGAAAAAAAACAAATAATAATGACTAAAAATGTAGGATTTGCCTTTTAAGATGACAAAAATATTTTACAATTTATTAGTGGCAACAGTTACACAATACTGGGGACATCATAAAAGATGACTGAATTGTAAACTTTAAAAAGTGATCTTGGGGCCAGGCAGTGGTGGTGCATGCCTTTAATCCCAGCACTTTACAGGCAGAGGCAGGAGGATCTCAGTGAGTTTGAGGCCAGCCTGGTCTACAAAGTGAGTTTCAGGACACCCAGGGCTACATAGAGGAACCTTGTCTTGAAAAACCACAAAGTGGGGGGGGGGACGACTTGGACCTAAAGAGAAAGCTAAGTAGTTAAGAGCACTGACTTCTTATCCAGATAACCCAAGTTCAAGTCCCAGAACACATAGGGCAGTTTATAATTATCTGTAACTCTAGTCCCAGGTGAGCTAACACCCTCTTCTGGCCTCTGAGGGCAATGTACACATGTGGTNCACAGACATTCATGTAGGCAAAACACCTATACATAAAAATAAATATATAAAAATGTTAAAAAGTGAACTTTTAAAGTATTATATTAATTGAAGTAAACAAAAATTGCCTGTTTTCATATGTAGATATTAATGTTTATATGTATATGTGTAAGTGGGGATACATATGTGTAAAGAAGCTAGAAAGTTTCTCCTTCACAAAGGAGAGGAAAGGTATTGAGGAAAGGAGGGAGGACAATATAATGCAAGTAACATGAAAGAAGAAAGGAAGAAATTATGGTAGGGAGGAGAGTACAAGAGATGGAGGTGTCAGTAATGAGAGGAAAAGTGGCAGGGAGGAGAATCAACAAACAAATTTTGTTTGAAACTGCCACAATGAAACAAAATACTGTTTATGTTAACTAATATATTTTAAAATAAAAAGTGATCTTTATCGTATGTAAATTATGCCTTAAATTGTTATTATATATTTTTTTATTTTACCCTTTTTTATTAGATGCAACACATCTTTTTTATTTTATTTTTGTTATATAAGTTAAAGACGTCAATAGTTTCTGGGATTTCTTTGTTATCTCTTTGACATATATGTGCTAGTTTTGAACTATTTGATCTATCATACTGACTTGTGCATCACTACACTTTATATAAGTAGCATTATAATATATTTATGAGAACGTAAAATCTGCCTTGTCCATCTGTTTTGATTATTCTCAAGATCCTTGGCAATAACAGTGGCAGAGCTTATCATGCTATGTGGTACCCAATGGGAGGTAAGGATGTTATGCCACCATTTCCATGGCATTTTTACTAAAGTTGAATAATTTGTTCTAGTCATAAGCAGCCATTAATTTTTTTTCTTACTGTCTGCTGAGCCATATCTAAATCTACTGAAATTTTAACTACTGTCTGTGTCCTCTGATCCTGCAGTCAGCACCCCATTGCTCAAACTGTGGCCTGGTGGGGTTTCCAGTTTCTTCACTACTGACTTGGCTGTGGCTACCAAATGTAGGTTTTAACTAAGTCTCTATAGTTCTATTTACCAATAAAGACTCGGGAGTCAGATGTTAGAGTGAAAACCTGCTAGATCCAAGAAACTGAGAAGCAACCAGCTGACCTTCCTTTTTGGCTGGAGATCCAGCAAAAGAAGCATCTCTCCAAAACCAAAAAGACCACAAATCTCTAGTCCCTCCCTTCTCCTTCCTGTGTGTCTCTCTATACATATTCCTGGCTCCTATGTCCTCTCTATGGCTAATTCCTGTCAACAAGTTGTTGGCTCTGCCCCCTGATCCAAGGTTAATTTTACTAACACAGTCTTGGAGTTTCACAATGTGATCAATATCCCACAATATTAAAGAATGTTGAGTTCATTCCTGTCAAATAACTGGCCTCCAATCTCCAGAAGCATGTAGATGTTTGGTGGGAGCTCCACTTCAACCCCTGGCGCAAGCAGCCCCCAGCCGCCTCCACACAATGTCTGCNGGCTGGTGGTACCACTTTTTACCTGGGGGGTCCACTTCTGGAGGCAGCCACCGGGCAGCATTCCAGCCCAGTGCCCTATCATTGGCCCTACTTCCTGCACTGCTCAGGCTCCATCCCCAGTTCCACTAACAACTTGTGCCACCTGGACTCCAGGCCTGTGTGCGGCCCCCGTGCACAACCTTGGAACACAGGCTACACTGAACCCGCCCCTTCAAAGCCCACCAAACACTGTTCCTCCCCCAGAGAGACTCAAGACCACTCCCTCTGGATATTTAAGTGGCATTCCTGGAAAAGAGATTTGTGGTTCCTCTGGTCTCTCGTCCCGGTCTCTCTGAGGGGACATTTGCTCATTAAGCCTGGCCTTTCCTAATTTGGTCTTATTTGGATTGCTGCATCAGTGGAGAGATTTATCCAGGTGTAAGAAATTTATCAGTAGATAGTGAAAATCAGGAAAGATGAAAACAAATCAAAGAAGAGGTATCACAGCTAGGTACAATGCGTGCTTATTAAGTAGATCAGTTGGTTAAGGGGTATAGTTAGGGTAGTTGGAAAAACTTCAGACTAGTCTCTCTATTATGGAATCTTGCAAAGTGATAAATCCACAGGAGTCTGTTTAAGAAGTATTAGAGAAATTTATTAAGGTAAATTGAGGAAATACACCCATGACTACAGAACAGAGTAGACAGCTGAAGTCATCCTCTGATCTGACCAGGAGCGAATCCACCTCACAGGCAGGAACAGGGAGAAGAAGCATGTGACCCTTCTCCCTCTCCTTTTAAGAGGTCATATACAATGGCAGAAAGCACCACCTCCTTCCGGCCCTATAGCCCAAGGTCATGAGTGGAGCAAATACCACTACATTTCCCCTTTTTATCTAAATAAGAAGGTTATAAACTTAATGCAAACTATATACAAAAAGAATGATTATCAAGTATTGTGCAGGAAAAAAGGGTAATAACATAAACAAAAATGTAACTACAATCAACAAGAATAACATCAAACAAGAAAGACATGCTGAATGTTCAGAAATGTCCAGATCATAGGTAAATGGCAAATTACTGAGATTATTCCAATAGCTATTCTATCTTGAAGATTCTAACTATAAGTACTAATATGTTCTAGCTAAGATATGAGATTATAACTGTAACTATCTAGTCTTCAACTCTATCAAAAACCTGAGAAGAAAAATAATAATACCTGAGAAAATGGAAAATGCAAGCAAGCAATTTCTAAAATTCTTGAGAGAAAAGACAGAGACAGCTGGCAGCCTGGACAATCAACTAAAGTTTCTCAGCATCACTGGGGCATCCAATTTGGCTACAGGCCTAGAATATCTGACAGACCATTTACTCAAGCAGGAATTTTGAAAGACCATCTTACCCTGTCTTGGCAGAGTTCAGTAATTGCTCTTCCTTATATCCTGCTTGTCCAGAAAGGACAGTGTTCATATTGTCAGCAGTCAAGGTAAGGGCAGTTCTTTGCCCAGCAGGCCATTTTGTGCCAAGAAGAAAACAAACTTCCAAATGGAAATGTCTAGAAGCCCAACATTTTCTTGGCATCAGATTGGTGCTACCAGGAGCAATCNTGTTTCACGTCAATAGAATTCTAAATTATCAGAACATTTAAATGCCATATTCTCTAGGTCTATAAAGTGTTTGAAGTTTACCTATCCATCTGACATATGTTTCTGTAAATCTGGACAACTTAACTAAGATAACTATCAAAATGGCAAGCATGGGTGACTATAAATCTGTAAATCTTCTCTACCTAAATAATCTGGACTAAGGCTTCACATTAACAAGGTAAACAGTCTGTAAACAGATGCACTGTATAAGGACAATGACCTCAAAATTGTGACAATATACAAAATATCTTATACAGAGGTAGAAATGTATAGTGCAATATGTGATATGACAACAATATCCTTAATATGTATCAATATACAAAGTATCCTAAACAGAGGTAGAACATACATACAGTGTGACAAATACAATTTTACATTTGTATCAATATACAAAATATTTCAACCAGGAGTAGAAATATATGTACAATACAACAAATATAGTTTTGTATTTGTATCAATATACAAATTATCTTAAATAGGAATATAAGAATAGTTTACATATGCATTATATATACAAGAATCCATATCAGTGCAAATTATCCAAGACAGTTTGCTAAATCAGTTTACTAGCATATATAATAATCTACCTTAATATCCTATAGCTATCCATTCCCCCTTTTCTTTTCTTAAGGAGAATACTGAGTAATGAATCACTTTCACTTTCTGCAGTTACCTCACTCTCTTCACAGAAATCACCCAGAGATTATTTTGGTGTGTATACTAAACAAAATTCAGCATTGGAAACTTTTAACTATTTTCCTTGAGAACATGAATAAAAAATATTTTTACACTTCTATCCTTCTAAGATTATGAAAGAGTCCCTAGGAACCTGGAGAAAATTAGTTCATCACTATTAGTCCCTGTACCTAACCAGCTCAATAATGAGCTCCCAAGAGTCCACCTTTGTAGAAAGAATAGGGTACTTTTAAAAGTCTTCCTAACTAGTTTTTACTTTGAAAATAGCAAAGGTGTTCTCTATCCGGTCTAGTGATTACCTACATCTGAGATATTGTTTAAGCTAAAGCAACAAGTCCTTAATTCTTCATAAAATAGTGAATACCAATATTAATAAGCCAGCCACAGTTCCAATGTCTTTACTTTCTCCTTCTCCAGAACAAAGCTGCTCATATAATTAAGAAATAAATTTTCCCCCTGCCCCTCTATGCCTGAGGTATGTGAGAGAGCTGGCCATGAGGTTATAAGAGCAGGCCCTGTACCTCACCTGGACAGTATAGTAGAGCTGACCCTGTTGGTGGAGGTGTGGGTGAGCCAGCCCTGAAGTTGTGAGCATGAGAGAGCTGTCCCTACTATGTGTCTGTTATACAGAGGCATGGGCTGGGGAGAGATGTCCGCCATTCACTTTGCTCTCTCCACCTGCAACAGATGAGGGAGCTGACCCTCCCCCTTACTAGCTGCAGCATTCAAGAAAGCAGGCCCTATTTCTCTCCCGGATAACACAGTAGAGCTGACCCTGAGAGTGTGAGAGTGGGATAACTGGTCACACACCCCTTGTCGGTCATATGGTGGTGAGGGCAAGGGAATGATGTCCTCTCCCCTTGCTTCTACCATCTATGGTGGGTGAGGAAGCTGATCCTCCCCCTTATTAGCTGCAGCACTCAGGAAATTGGGCCTTGTACCTCACTTGGGCAGCATAGTAGAGCTGTAGAGTAGATGGGGGTTCAAGTGAACCAGCTTCCAGAATGTGAGCATAGGAAAGCTGNTCCTGCCCCTCATCTTCCATATGGTGGTATGGGCAGGGGAGAGATGATCTACTCCCCACTCCTCACTGCCTGTAGTAGGTGGGAGAGTTGTCCCTGATGTCATAAGAGTGGGAGAGCTGTCCCTACACTGCACCAGCTGCAGCACTCAGGAGCGTGGCCCCTGCACCTCACCTGGGCAACACAGTAGAGTCAAGCCTGATGATGTAGGTGTGAGAGAGCCAACCCTAAGGGCATGAAAGCAGGAGAACTGACCCTGCCTCTTGTTCATCACTGCAAAGAGTGAACTAGCCAGGGCAATGCTGGAGAGTTCACCTTCATGATGAGGACAGGAGAGAGCTGGCAGGCTGACCAACCCTGCAACTACCCAGGCCCAGAACCAGGATTATGAGTTGGCCCACCCAACATCCACCCCATCTATGATCTGCTGGAGCACATGAAGGGGCCAGTCCTGCAGACCCCAAACTGCAGGATTTCCATGACACAAGGCAACAACATGATATCCAAGAGGAGTCCCAGTGAGGGCCCAGCATGGATAGCATAGCAGAAATCAGAGGCCTCAAACCAGACCAATGACTCTTTGCAATTAACACTTGCAAGTAAAGATATATGAATAAAAGGGTTTACAAAGTGACTCACTGTATCACACTACAGCTTCCACAATGAGATTGATTTTTCCTTTTTTCTNTATCTCTTTTTCTCTTAAATTTTGTTGTATTTTAATTTGGGGGAGGTTGCAAGGGTGGAGGGTAGATACAAATAGATGGGGGAATGAATGGGATAGAGATGCATGATGTGGAAGACAAAGAATAAATAAAAAGAAGTTAAAAGAAANAAAGAAAGAAAGAAAGAAAGAAAGAAAGAAAGAAAGAAAGAAAGAAAGAAAGAAAGAAAGAAAGAAACTCTTCCTTTTCTCAAAGAAGATGGAGAAAATACTCAAGTGGCCCAAAATCCCAGAGTAGAGTTTTTAAACATTCAAAATATTGAGATTAATTTAAGTACATTTCTCCCTTTCTTTTCCTTCTTCCAAACTCTCAAGTACACTTCTTCCCACTCTCCAAATTTATAGTCTCTTTTTTCCACTGTTATTGCATGAACATATGTATATGTATATGCCTATATATTTCTAAATATAATTTATTCCATCTGTATAATGTTACTTGTATGTATGTTTCCAGGGTTGACCATTTGGCATTGAACAACCAATTGGTGTGTTCTTGCATGGGGAAAACCACCTCTCCCTTTACCAGTTTTCCTTACCTGCTTATAATTCTTTGTGTATGGTTGAGGCCTCATGGGCTTTTCCCTATTCAGTTTGGCATGTTCATTGACATCATCCTTGTTGAATTTTGGCAGCTGTGTTGGTAACACTTTATGAATGTTGCTTTGGATATTACTAGGAGACACAATCTCATAGCAAACTCTCTAATCCTCTGGCTCTGACAATTTTTCTGTTCTTCCAAAATGTTCTTTGAGCCTTAGGTGTGGGAGTTGTTTNGTAGGTGTATCCATTGGGACTGACTGGGCTCTGCAATTCTGCATTTTGATCAGTTGTGCTTTTCTGTAAAGGTCTCTGTCTTTTGCAAAGAGAAGTTTTCTTAATGAGAGACGAAGACTCTACTTATCTGAGAGTATAAGGACAAATATTTGTAGACTGTTGCTAGGGATTATTCTTATTTAGTAAATTAGTGGTTGTAGATTCTCCTCCAATAACCATGACTTCACTAGCATTGAGTAGTTTTCCAGTAACAGGTATGATTTCCCTCTAGTTGAGTGAGTCTTAAGTCCAATTAGAGAGCTGCTTGTTACCCCAAGGTATGTCATTACTGCACCCTTGGGGTTATTCTGCTATGTTGATCATTGATGTGGTTCATAGGCATCAAAGCATGATAGGACTGTTGGTTGCCTCCCTCTTTTGGAAGCTTACATGATGCTTCCAGAGTTCGTTTTTAGTTGATTTGAATTTATTAATCCCTAGTAATAAGGAATTACCAAGACACTTTAAAATCTGTNTNTGTTTTTATGTCTTCCAAATCTCAGATTATTTACTCTTAAAGTAGAAAGAAAAGGTAATATAATTTGCTCTTCAACAAACTAATGAGTAAAATGTTTTAAGAATGCCAACTACACAGGCTGTGACTGGGCATGTGTGGGAACATAACATAATGGAAAGAACTGTTTTGGGTTTTTTGTTGTTGTTTGTTTTGTTTTGTTTGTTTTGTTTTTTAGTGGAATTATCATTTAATCCTCACTCCATCAGAAGATTTAACATTAAATTTCAACCATATTTTTGTTACTTCTATGTAAATATTGTAAGGGAATAGTATTATTTGTGACATACCATTGCTGTGGNGTGTCTTTCTGTATGTTGTGAATATGTGTTGCTCTGATTGGTTGATAAATAAAGCTCTTTGGCCAATGGTGAGGCATAATAAAGTTAGGTGGCACATTCAAATTGAAGACACAGATGAAGAAGGGTGGAGTCAGAAGAGATATCAGTCCGCCACCCAAGGAGCAACATGCCAGCAGACCCGAAATGCCACAGCCACATGGCAAAACATAGATTAATAGAAATGAGTTAATTTCAGATGAAATAGCTAGCTAACAAAAATTCTGAGCCTTAAGCCATACAGTTTGTAGTTGGTATTAAGCCTCTGAGTGATTATTTTATAAGTAGCTGTGGGATCGTGGGTGGGAGAGATTCATTTGGACCACGGGGGTCAGGCTGGACTAGAGAAACTTCCGACTACTCTCTCTCTCTCTCTCTCTCTCTCTCTCTCTCTCTCTCACACACACACACACACACACACACACAGAGAGAGAGAGAGAGAGACAGAGAGAGACAGAGAGAGAGAGACAGAAACAGAGACAGAGACAGACAGAGAGAGAATAGTTGCATCCTTCACCTAAGGCTCAGAGAACATTGTGAATAAAGGGTTGGAAAGTTTTTAAGAGCCAGAGGACCAGGAAGTCTGCTGTGAAATGGTGTCTCCTAGAAACAACAGGGATATAGTTGTGAATATCTCAACAATATGGCTGCCTAAACAAGACCTGAACCATGACAATACTAATGTGGAAAGTGTAAACTTTGTGGAGTCCCACTCCATACAAAGAACTATAGGCAACTAACAATTGATGAGAGATGGAGAGTTTACTCTAATTGGTTAGCCAATACAAAGTAGTAAGCTTTGAAATCATGTACACAGGAGCGACACTAAACAGACTCAGAATGTTGCATATGCACATATGCATGTATACACACATATGTGTGTGTGTGCGTGTACCCCTGTCTGTGCAACAACAGGAAGTAAAGGAAAAAAATCACGAATTTTAAGGTAGCAAGGAAGGGAGAGGTTGGGAGAAGTTTGAGGGGGCAAAGGGAAGGAGAGAAGTGATGTACTTATATTTTAATTAAAATTTAAAAATCTTAAGAAAAAAAAAACTGAGACATTAAGAGGTAGATAAGACCAGATATAAAAATGGTGAAAATTGTCAATGCTCACAGATAGATCATCTAAAAAAAATTTATAAATTTCAGTGTTGACTGGCACCATAGATCAAATGGATTAATAAAAAATATTGCATCCAGTAGATGTAATGTATATATTATTTACAGTAGCTCATGAAACTTTCTCCAAGTAGATGACAATTTAGTTCATAAAGCAAGTCTTAAAAATATAAAGATAAATAATTCCTAATACCTTATTGGATCAAGCACCCAAAAAAACAAGAAAATAAATTTCTGTACTTTATGAACCCCCAAGTCACAAGTATTTTCTTACAGCAACACAAAGCAGACCAGGAAACCAGAAGCAGGCTGCATTGGCACTATCTTCTTTTACCATGGACAAAAAGGAGTCATTATTGTTTCCAAATCTGCTTATGCTGATGAAGCATTCTAGATTGCCATCCTCGTGGCTTTATTCATTTAAACCCATTTCCAGACCCAGAATTGAACAAAAATGAGACCTAAACTTTCAGTCCATAATACTATCTCATTGAAACAAACTCCAAGAGGGAAGACTTTATTTCCTCTCTTCCACTGGAAACATAATCTAGCACTTTATAGGGAAGATGATCCTGAACAAAGAGTCTCCTGTATTTGTCTTTGCCCTAAAGAGGAGACCTGAAAAATAAAGATTATGCTGTCAAGTGGCAATCCAGTACAGAATGCAAAGTCAAGATTTTTTATTTTATTTTTAAAATATATTATTCAAACATATTTGAATACTGTTACCTGAAAGTCTATATCATAATCATATCTGAATACTGTTTCAATATCTGCCATTTCCCTATTTTCTATATGCTTTGTTATTTTACTGTGTATCAGATCTTGGATGTGTTCAGATAAACAGAACTGAAAAGTTTCAGGTATCTAGATATTTCACATTTTGGCAAGTAAATATACATCAACCATTGAGTCTATGGTTTTTTGTTTTTTGTTTTTTGTTTTTGTTTTTTTTNTTCTCTGTGTAGCTTTGGCACCTTTCTTGGAACTCACTCGGTAGCCCAGGCTGGCCTCGAACTCACAGAGATCCTCCTGCCTCTGCCTCCTGAGTGCTGGGATTAAAGGTGTGCACCACCACCCCCCAGCTGATTCTATGTTTTTAATAAACATTTATAGCATTGATGAAGAATATACATATAAATATTTACTATATAGATGATAGTAAAGGAAGCTGGAATTCAAAAGCTGTCTTTGAGGTTTGTGTCAAGTGTGATGTCATATAAGCTCTCCTCACTCTGATAAAACATTTTTATAGCAAACAGGTTCCTTGAACAATTTTAAATGAAAATATGTAATACTTCTTGAGGATGATTACCATGTGCCAACCAGTTTTATATCTAGATAAATTAACTTCGAATTCTCATACTAAACCTCTAAAATAAGTACCATTATCATTTTCTTATTTCAACTAATAAGCCAGAATTATTGAAATGGTGAATAATTTTCCCAAGCTGACACATCTGGTAAATGGAACAACAAAGAGTTCAACTCAGAAAAAGAAAGACTTTGCTAAATAATCTATTCATCTAACTCTCTTACTCTGAAATGTCTAAGTTGTAAGATTTGCTTATTATTAGCAAGCAAAAGTATATGATTAACTTTGTCTTGTTAACCACAATTTATTTTAATTAATTAATTATTCATTTTTATGATACAAGATTGCATAAAGCTATTTTCATGCAAGTAAATAATATACTTTGAGCATATTACCATAAATTATTAGTGATATATAATTTAAATTCAACAGTCAATTCTTTTAAAAAATGTAAATATCCAATAAATATGTGAGAAAACATTCAGCATTCTTAGCCACCAGGAAAAAGCAAATTAATACTATATTGAAATTTTATCTTATTCTAAATAGAATGGCTAACCTCAAGAAAACAAGAAAATGTGTGAGGTGTTGGGTCAGAGGGGGGGGTCACGGATGCACTATTGGTGAGAATATAATTAGTCCAGACACTACAGAAATAAGTATGGAGGTTTCTCAAATTAAAATTATAATAATTATATGATCCAGCTAAATCTCTTCTGGATACAAAGCCAAGGCAATCAAAATCAGGATGTTATACACATATTTGATAGCCAAGCCTGTTGTTGCACTTTTACAGTAGTTTATTATAGAACTAGACTAGGGGCCCATCAATGGATAGAGTTAAAGAAAACATTGTATATATACAAAATGAAAGTTTACTCAGACATAATGAAACTCAAAAATCACTATATTAAGTTAAATAAGTGAGACAGAAAAACATGCCATATTTTCTCTCATATGCAGAGTTTATATTATGAATACTAAACAATATATACATATTATATATATAATTGTTATGGCATATATATATAATATATATATAAAACCTGCTCAGTTGGTATAATGTTACTTCCATATGTATTTTCAGTGTTGACTATTTAGTATTGGATAACAAATTAGTGTGTTCTTCTCTGGAGAAGACTATTTCTCCCNCTCTCAGCATTCCTTATTTACCTGTAGTTCTTTGNGTTGGATTGAGGCCTCATGTGTTTTCTCATTATCACTTACCACTTTGGTATATCTATTGATGTCTATTGTTCAGTTCATATTTAGGCAGTCATGTTGGTGAGGCTTTATGGTTGTAGCTTCTGATATTACTAGGAGACACAGTTTCACAGCAAGCTCCATGATTTTCTGGTTATTACAGTCTTTCTGTCCCCCTCTTCCTCAATGTTCCCTGAGCCTTAGGTGTGGGAGTTGTTTTATAGATGTATCCATTGGGACTGGGATCCACAGCTCTGAATTTTGACTAGTTGTGCTTTTCTGTACAGGTCTCTCTCTATTGCAAAGAGAAGTTTCCTTGTTGAGGGATGATGACTACACTTAGTTGTGGGTATAATGACAAATATTTAAAGTGTAGTTAGGGACTATTCTGATTTAGCAAAGTGGGGNTTATAGGTTTTCCTCCAACATCTATGACTTCACTCACCCTGGATAATAGGCTAAGTTTCTAGTACCAGGTACGGTTTCCATCTTGTTGAAGGGGTCTTAAGTCCAATACTAGAGCTGTTGGTTATTGCCAAGGTACGACTACCATTATTGTATCCTTAGGGTTATTTTGCCATGCTGGTTATGATTTATGAGTACCATAGCCAGGTAGGACTGTTAGTTGCTTTGCTCCTTTGGAAGCTTGCATGGTGCCTTCTGGAGCTCTAAAAGCTAGTCCTTAGCAAGGAGACATCCATGTCAACTCCAGCTCAGCCCTGTGATTGACATGCATGGCACCTTGAGCACTGGGGACTTACCTGGCACCTCTTGGGACAACCAAGGGCGATAGCAGTAGCCTATATACTTGAGGAGTCTCTTGTACACCCCTCACCAACAACTCAAAAGGGATTCACATGCCTTGTGTTAGAATTTTTGTTAAATGATCTTTGGCTCTTAAAGAAGCATTACCAGCCCAGGTGAGAGAATTTCTTTTGAACCATATATGTATATTTATCCATAGACTTACATTATTACAGTATTTATTTTATTAANNTTTTTACATCCCAACTGCAATTACCCTTCCTCCTTTCTTCCCAGTCCCTCCCACAACCTCCCCTCTACCCACTCCCCCATCCACTCTTCCTCCGTTTCTCTCCAGAAAAGCAGGTCTCCCATGGATATTAACCAAATATGGTATATCACCTTTCAGTAAGACCAGCCATTTCCCCTCATATTAAGGCTGGAGGAGCCATTCCATTATGAGGAAAGGGGTCCCAAAAGCAGGCAAAAGAATCAGAAATGGCCCGTGCTTCCACTATTAGAAGTCCCACAAGAAGATCAAGCTACACAATGTAAAATATAAGCAGAGAGCCTAGGCCAGTCCCATGCAGGCTTCCTGGTTGTCAGTTCAGACTCTATGGGACCCTATAGCCCAGATTAGTTGATTCTGTGGATTTTCTTGTNGAGTTCTTGACTCTTCTGGCTCCTACAATCCTTCCTCCCCTACAGGATTCCTCAANCTCCGCCTAATGTTTGGCTGTGGGTCTCTGCATCTGTTTCCTTTACTTGCTGGATGAAATCTCTCTGATGACAATTGGGTTAGGCATCAATCTATGAGTATAGCAGAATATCATTAGGAATCATTTCATTGACTTTTTTCTTTTCATTCATGTTTGGTTCAATCCTAGGTCTCTGAGCTATCACCCCTCTGGGTCCTGGCCCTTCAGGCAGTGTAGGGGGTACTCCCCCTGGTGGCATGGGTCTCAGGCTGGATCAGTCATTGGTTGGTCACTCCTGCAATTTCTGCACCACCTTTCCCCAACACATCTTGTAGGCAGGACAGATTGCATGTCGAAGGTTTTGTGGCCGGTTGGCAGGATTTTTTTTGTAAATAGTTAATAATTATTCCCCCTGCCCTCCTCTTAACTAATGCTCCCCCTTTTCTTATTCATCCTGTATTGTCCTGCTTATTGTTTTCCCACCTCCCTACCATAAAAAAAGGTCTCTTTTTACTTTCCTAGTTTTGAGAGTTACTCCAGGATATGTACTCACATCTGGATATTGGAGCTAGGACCTCTGATGAGAGAGGACATGTGACATTTGTCTTTCTGAGTCTGTGTTGCCTCACTCAATATGATTATTTCTAGTTCTATCAATTTACCTGCAAAGTACATGATTTCATTTTTCATTACAGCTTAAGAGTGTATATATTCCATGTTCTCATTACTCATTTGTCATTTAAAAGACATTTCCTAGCTATGTGATTACAGCAGCCATGAATATGACAGAGCAAGCATCTGTGAAGTAAGATGTTGAGTCTTCTAGACATATTACAAGGAGTGATTTAGTTGAGTCATACAACAGATTCATTTTTTGCTTTTTGAGAATTCTTCACACTGATTTCCAAAGTACTGGACCAGTTTGCATCTCCACCAACAGTAAACAATAGTCTCTGTTTTCCCACACCCACTATAGCATTTTTGTCTGTTGTTTTGTTGATCTTTGCCATTCTGACTGGGGTAAGATGAAATCTCAAGGTTGTTTTGATTTGTGTTTCTTTAATTACTAAGGATGATGAACATTTTTTGAGATATATCTTAGTCATTTATTTTTCTTTTTTGGAGAACTCTCTGCTCAGATTCCAGGCCCATCTTTTTGAATGGGTCATTCACCTAAAAGTGAAACTTGAAACACTGAAACTGCTAGAAGAAATTAGAGACTGTATCCTACATTATATAGGTATAGAGAAAGACTTTCTGAATAGTACTCAATTTACCCAATAATTAAGACCAACAATTGATGAGTGACATTTTATGAAACTGAAAAGCATTTGCAAAGCTTAAAAAAAAATTTAATCTGGTAAAGAGAAAACCCACACAATGGGTAAGAACCTTTGCCAGCTACACATCTTATAGAGGATTAATATTTAGAAAACATACAGAAAAAATTGTTTATACTATGAGGGGAAAATTCCATTTATCATCAGTTACAAGAGAATATGCAACTGTCTTGATTTATACTTTTTAAAAATTATTTTATTATTTTTAACTATGTGTATGTGTGTGCTGGCTAGTTTTATGCAAACTTGACACAAGCTAGAGTTATCTGAAAGGAGAGAACCTCAATTGAGAAAATACATCTTTAAGATCTGGCCATAAGGCATTTTCTTAATTAGTAATTGATGGGGACAGCCAAGCCCCATTGTGAGTGATGTCATTCCTGGGTTAGTGGTCCTGGGTCCTATAAGAAAGCCAACTAAGCAAGTCATGAGGAGCAAGCCATTAGGCAGCACTCCTCCCTCCGTGTCCTGTGCATCACCTCCTGCCTCCAGGTTCCTTCCTGCCATGACTTCCCTCATTGATGAACTGTTACCTGGAAGTATAAGCAGAAATAACCCCTTTCCTCTCCCAAGTTGCTTTGGTCAAGGTGTTTTATCACAATAGNAGTAACCCTAACTAGGCAGAAATTGGTACCAGGAGTGGGGTATTGCTGTGACAGACCTGACCATGTTGTTTTGGGGAGGATTTTGGAAGGTCTTTGTGTCTTGAAGTAAGAAAGTATCTTTTATTATCTTTTTTATTTAAAAGGGTTTTTTCATTTTACATACCAACCACAGTTTCTCCTCCCTCCCCTCCTCCCACTCCCCTTCCCTCTCCCCCTCCCCTACACCCCCATCCACTCCTCAGAGAGGGTAAGGCCTCCCATGGGAAGTCAACAAAGTCTGGCATATCAAATTGAGGCAAGACCAGCCCTCTCCCTCCCACCCCTCCACCCCTCCACCCCGTATCAAGGCTGAGCAAGGTATCCTTCCATAGGAAATGGGCTCCAAAAAGCCAGTTCATGCTCTAGGGATAAATTCTGGTCCCACTGCCAGTGGCCCCACAAATTGCCTAAACCATTAAACTGTCACCCACATTCAGAGGGCCTAGTTTCTCAGCTGTCAGTCCAGAGTCAGTCAGCTCCCATTAGCTCAGGTATGCTGTCTCTGTGAGTTTCCCCATCACAGTCTTGACCCCTTATCTCTTCTAATCCCTCCTCCCTCTCTTCATCTGGACTCTGGGAGCTTGGCCCATTGCTTAGCTGTGGATCTCTGCATTTACTTCCCTCAGTTACTGGATGAATATGATGATAATTAGGGTAGTTATCAATCTGATTACAGGGAAAGGCCAGTTCAGGCACCCTCTCCACTATTGATTGGAGTGTTAGCTGGGGTCATCCTTGTGGATTCCTGGGAATTTCCCTAGCACTAGGTTTCTCCATAACCCCGTAATGGCTCCCTCTATCAAGATATCTTTCCTTGCTCTCCCTTTCTGTCCCTTCCCCAACTCAACAATTCCATTCTCTCCCCTTTTCCCCTCCCCATACTCCCAATTTACTCAAGAGATCTTATCTATTTCCCCTTCCCAGAAGGATACATGCATGTCTCTCTTAAGGTCCTCCTTTTTACCTAGCTTTCCTCGGTTTGTGGATTGTAGCTTGGTTATCCTTTGATTTTCATCTAGTATCCACTTATGAGTGAGCACATATCATGTTTGTCTTTCTGGGTGTGGATTACCTCACTCAAATTAGTTCCCATCCATTTGCCTGCAAATTTCATGATGTCATTGTTTTACTGCTGAGTAATACTCCATTGTGTAAGTGTGCCACATTTTCTTTTTCCATTCTTCAGTTGAGGGCATCTAGGTTGTTTCTAGGTTCTGGCTATTATAAATAATGCTGCTATGAACATAGTTGAGCAAATGTCCTTGTGGTATGAATGTGCATCCTTTACATATATGCCCAAGACTGGTATTCCTGGATCATGAGGTAGATTGATTTCCAATTTTCTGAGAAACTGCCATACTGATTTCCAAAGTGGCTGTGCAAGTTTGCAGTCTCATCAGCAATGGAAGAGTGTTTGCTTACTCCATATCCTCTCCAACATAAGCTGTCATCAGTGTTTTTGGTTTTAGCCATTCTGACTGGTGTAAGATTATGATATCTCAGAGTTGTTTTGAATTGCATTTCCCTGATGGCTAAGGATGTTGAGCAATTCCTTAAGATTTTTTTGGCCATTTGAGATTCTTCTGTTAAGGATTCTTTGTTTAGATCTGTCCCCCTCATTTTTTAATTGGATTATTTGGTATTTTGATGTCTAGTTTCTTGAGTTCTTTATATACTTTGGAGATCAGCCCTCTGTCAGATGTGGGGTTGGTGAAGATCCTTTCCCATTCTGAAGGATGCCATTTTGTCTTATTTACCATGTCCTTTGCCTTACAGAAGCTTCTCAGTTTCAGGAGGTCCCATTTATGAATTGTTGCTCTCAGTGTCTGTGCTACTGGTGTTATATTTAGGAAGCAGTCTACTGTGCCAATGTGTTCAAGGCTACTTTGCACTTTCTCTTCTATCAGGTTCAGTGTAGCTGGACTTCTGTTGAGGTTTTTGATCTCCTTGGACTTGAGTTTTGTGCAGTGCAGTAGATATGGATCTATTTGCATTCTTCTACATGTGGACATCCAGTTGTGCCAGCACCATTTAGCATACATCAAAAAATCATTCACCATGATCAAGTAGGCTTCATCCCAGAGATGCAGAGATGATTCAACATACAAACATCTGTCAATGTAATCCACCAAATAAAGAAACAAAAAGAAAAAAAATCACTTAGTCTTCTCATTAGAAGCTGAAAAAGCCTTTGACAAAATCCAACATCCCTTCATGATAAAGGTCATGGAGAGATCAGGAATACAAAGAATATACCTGAACATAATAAAGGCAATATACAGCAAGCTGACAGCCAACATCAAACTAAATGGAGAGAAACTCAAAGAGATTCCACTAAAACTGGGAACAAGACAAGGTTGTCCATCCTCTCCATTTCTATTCAATATAGTACTTGAAGTTCTAGCTAGAAAAAATAAAAAAAAAAACAAAAGGAGATCAAGGGGATACAAATTAGAAAGGAAGTAGTCAAACTTTCACTATTCGCAGATGATATGATATAATACATAAGTGACCCCAAAAATTCTACCAGGGAACTCCTACAGTTGATAAACACCTTCAGCAATGTGGCAGGATACAAGACTAACTCAAAAAAATCAGTAACCCTCCTATATACAAAAGATAAATGGGCTGAAAAAGGAAATCAGAGAAACAACACACTTTACAGTAGCCACAAATAATAAAATATCTTGGGGAAACTCTAATCAAACAATTGACAGACTTATATGACAAGAATTTTAGTCTTTAAAGAAATTGAAGAAGATATCAGAATAGAGCTTGGCTGTGGATCTCTGCATCTTCTTCCATCATTTTCTGGATGAAAGCTCTATGATGACAGTTAGGGCATTCACCAATCTGATTACTGGGGTAGGCTAGTTCAGGCACCCTCTCCACTATTGCTAGTAGACTGTGGTGGGATCATCCTTGTGGATTCCTGGGAACTTCCTTAGCACTCAGTTTCTCCCTATTCCCATGATGTCTCCCTCTATCATGGTATCTCTTTCATTGTTCTCCCACTCTGTCCCTGTTCCGGTTCAACCATCCTATTCCCTTATGTTCTCACCACCCATCCCCTACCCTCCATTGCCCTCCCTCACCCCCATTTTACCCATGGAAATGTCATCTATTTCCCCTTCCCAGGATGATCCATGCATCCCTCTTAGGGTTCTCCTTGTTAGCAAGCTTCTCTGGAACTTTGGGTTGTAGTCTGGTTATCCTTTGCTTTATATCTAGTATCCACTTATGAGTAAGTACATACATATGTTTGTCCTTCTGAGTATTGGTTACCTCACTCAGGATGATATTTTCTAGTTCCATTCATTTGCCTGAATATTTTATGATGTCATTGTTTTTCACTGCTGAGTAGTACTCCATTGTGTATATGTGCCATGATTTCTTTATCCATTCTTTGGTTGAGGGGCATCTAGCTTGTTTCCAGGTTCTGACTATAATGAATAATGCTGCTATGAACATAGTTGAACAAGTGTTGTTGTGGTTTGGTTGAGCATCCCTTGGGTATATGCCCAAGAGTGGTATTGCTGGATCTTGAGGAAGATTGATTCCCAATTTTCTGAGAAACTGTCATATTGATTTACAAAGTGGCTGTACAAGTTTTTACTCCCACCAACAGTGGAGGAGTGCTCCCCTTGCTTCATAGCTTCTCCAATAAAAGCTGTTATCAGTGTTTTGGATCATAGCCATTCTGAGAGGTGTGAGATGGAATCTCAGTGTCATTTTGATTTGCATTTCCCTGATGACTAAGGATGTTAAGCAATTCCTTAAATGTCTTTCAGCCATTTGAGATTCTTCCTTTGAGAATTCTCTGTTTAGCTCTGTAGCCCATTTTTAAATTGGATTGTTCATTATTTTGATGTCTAGTTTTTTNAATTCTTTATATATTTTGGAGATCAGCCCTCTGTCAGATGTGGGGTTGATGAAGGTCTTTTCCCATTCTGTAGGCTATTGTTTTGTCTTATTTACCATGTCCTTTGCCTTACAGAAGCTTCTCAGTTTCAGGAGGTCCCATTTATTAGTTGTTGCTCCCAGTGTTTGTGCTACTGGTGTTATACTTAGGAAATGATCTCCTGTGCCAATGCATTCAAAACTACTTCCCATTTTGTCTTCTATCAAGTTCAGTGTAACTGGATTTATGTTGAGGTCTTTGATCCACTTGGACTTGAATTCTGTGCATGGAGATAGATATGGATCTATTTGCAATCTTTTACATGCCACCATCCTGTTATGCCAGCACCATTTGTTGAAGATGCTTTCTTTCTTCCATTGCACAGTTTGGCTTCTTTGTCAAAAATCAGGTGTTCATAGGTGTGTGGGTTAATGTCAGGATCTTCAATTCAATTCCATTGGTCCACATGTTGGTTTCTATGCCAATACCAAGCTGTTTTTATTACTACAGCTCTATAGTAGAGCCTGAGGTCAGGAATGGTGATGCCTCCAGAGGTTGCTTTATTGTACAGNATTGTGTTAGCTATTCTGGATTTTCTGTTTTTCCACATGAAGTTGAGTAAATGATGGAAGTAGATGCAGAGATCCACAGCCAAACACCAGGCTGAGCTCCAGGAGTCCAGTCAAAGAGAGAGAAGAAGGATTCTTGAACAAAGGGCATCAAGATGATGATGGGGAAATGCATAGATACAACCAAACCAAACTAGTGGGAACTCATGAACTGTGGACCAATAGCTGTGGAGCCTCCATGGAACTGGATTAGGCCCCCCACATAGGTGAGACAGTTGTATAGCTTAATCTGCTTAAGGGGCCCCCTGGTAGGAGGAAGAGGATCCATCCCTGGTGCATGAGGGGGTTTTTTGGAGTCCACTGCCTATGGTGGAACATTTTATACAGCCATGATGCAGGGGGAAGGGCTTGGACCTGTCTCAACTGAGTGTGTCAGGCTCTGCTGACTCCCCATGGGAGGCTTTGCCTTGGAGGAGGTGGGAATGGATGTGGGTTGGGGGCAAGGCTGGAGGGTGGGAGAAGGGAGGGGAGGGGGATCTGTGGTTGATATGTAAATGAATAGAAAATTTCTTAATAATAAAAAAAGAAAATGAAAAGATCTCCCATGCTCTTGGACAGGTAGGATCAACATAGTAAAAATGACAATCTTATCAAAAGCAATCTAAAGATTCAATTCAATCCCCATCAAAATCCCAACACAATTCTTCACAGGTCTCAAAAGAACAATACCCAACTTCATATGGAAAAGCAAAAAACCCAAGATAGCCAAAACAATCCTGTACAATATAGCAACATCTGGAGGCATCATCATCCTTGACTTCAAGATATACTATAGAGCTATAGTAATAAAAACAACTTAATATTGGCATAAAAACAGTCACATGGATCAATGGGATTGAATTGAAGACCCTAACATTAATCCACACACCTATGAACACATTTGACTAAGAAGCCAAAAATATACAATGGAAAAAAGAAANCATCTTCAGCAAATGGTGCTGGCATAACTGGATGGTGACATGTAGAAGAATGCAAATAGATCCATATCTATCCCCTGCACAAAACTCAAGTACAAGTGGATCAAAGACCTCAACAGAAAGTATTTATTTTTGATATTATAGGAGCCCACAATTGAGAGACCTTGAATTTTAAAGTTACTGAATTTCTAAGTGTTTGAATTTTTAAAGATTATAGAACTTTTAAAATTTGGAGTGTTTATATTGTAATGTTGGTACTAATTTATGATCTTGGATAAGAACAAGAAATGAAAGGTTATGGCTCAACAATGCATTCTTTGTGTGTTAATTTGACAAGGGGTCAATTGTGCACTCTAGTCTTATGTCAACTTGACACAAGCTAGAGTTATTTGAAAGGAGGGAACTCCAATTGAAAAAAATGCTTCCATAAGATTCATCAGTTAGGCATTTTCTTAATTAGTGATTGATGAGGGACATCCAACCCATTGTGGGTGGGGTCATCCCTCAACTAGTGGTCCTGGTTTCTACAAGAAGCAGGCTGAGCAATCCATGAGGACTGAACCAGTAAGCAACACTACTCCACAGCCTCTGCATTAGCTCCTACTTTCAGGTTCCTGCCCTGATATGACACCCCTCATTGATGGACTGTTACCTAAGAAGTATAAGATGAAATAAATGCTTCTCTCCACAAGTTGCTTTGGTCATGGTGTTTCATCACAGCAATAGTAACCCTAATTAGGACAATGTCTCTGTATATTGTGAATAATATTGGCTGAGGAGGTCAGAAACTTCAGATCTCCCTGCAGTTGGAGCTATTGGCAACTGTATGCTGTCTGGCAGGGGACTGAACTCCTGAGGTGGGGAAAACCACATTTCAACCTTTCACTTTTTAATTTCATCATTTTCAGTCTTTTTAGTTTGTATTTGCTTGAATAGATTTTTATGACTGTTCTTATTTGTTATTTTCATTTATTCCATGATACGTTCTGTGTTATTTCTCATATCTCTAACTCACATACTTTGCCTCTCATTCTTATCTGCCTCATTTCTCCTTTCNCATTCACTCCTACATTTTTTAATAGTATCCTAGTATGTGGAGGCCCACAGAAACTCTATAGTGAGGCCTTATTCTATCTGGACTCAAGGTCAGAAAGTCTGAGCTTGTTTTTCCTGGCAAATCTGCATAACAAGATGTTTTGGCCAAAGGCATGGTTACCAGATGTCTTGAGAAGTAAGGAGGTGTTTACATTTGTTTGCATTTTGTAGCTCGACCTTGAGAGGGAGAGGTCTTTTGCCTNTCCCCTTGCCAGTATATAAAAAGGCTGTGAATAATAAACTCAGGACAACTGTGATATTGACCCAGAGCCCTCTTGAAGCTATCTTATGTCTCTTTTTCTTTTGTGTCTACCTCTCTATATTTCCTAGCTNTTATTTCTCAATCCTCACTCCCCCNTTCAGGACCATTTGACAGGTTGAGCAGGCCCTAACACTAGTGTCTATTTGTCTCAGAATCTTTTGGAGCCATAATCAAAAACAACCTAACAAGGTAGTCATTGTCTTGAGTTGTGTACTCACTGATGAACAAATGAAGCTTCAATGTAATTGTTGATTATTATGTTAAATATGCCAGAACCAGAAGACAAATAACCATGTGAACCATGTGTTTTCTCTAATATAATTACTCTAGATTTAAATGTGTGTGTGTGTGTGTGTGTGTGTGTGTGTGTGTGTGTGTGTGTGTGTGTGTGTGTGTGTGTGTGTTTAGGAAATTAAAGTAGAAAACTGTCTAGGAAGGGAGGAACAGCATATCTAAAGAAATGGGGGGGTAGAAGGTGATAGAATAAAATATGAAGGCAGAAGAGTGGTCTATATGGAAGGAGAAAAGAAGTCAGCAAGGGAGCAAGGATGATGTTGGAATATGAAGATAGCTCAAAAAAATTTCCCCCAAAGTCATGAGAATCAAACCTTAGTGTCCTAATTCTCTTCTATTTTAATCTGCTTTATCAGGAAAGTCAGGGGGTGGGGGTGAGGAATGTACAGTGATGTACAAATGATCTAACATCAACCAATCAGTTTCGTGTTGAATTCTGTTTCCACGTCATTATCTCACAGAACCCACTGTTTTTCCATTGCCGAATGGGAACTCTTATTCTGTTTTGGAGAAGGGAAACTTTGTTGGTTAATGTATCATAAGTAAAGGCTAATTTGAACTATGAATAAATGCTGTAATACTGCCTCATGAAAAAAATGTGTACNTTGGAATCTATTGGATTTGTGGAAGAGGAAAAGTGCAGAAAATATTCATAATAATTATGATCTGAGAAAAAAATCACAATATTAAGTTTATATCCTTAAAGAAAGGATAGCTATTATATTCCATGGTCTAAAGTTGTGAAACAGAAATCATCGTACTTGTGACTACTCTTTATTTCTTTTTATTTTAAATTATTATATTTTTATTATTTAAACCAGTTTTTAAATTTAAAAAGATTTTGATTATATTCTTCACCTTCCTCAAGCCCTTTCAGACCCTCTCCCCCTCACTACCCACCCAACTTTAAGTTCTTTCTCAAAAACAATACAAATCCCCTAAACCAAGAAAACAAGGTAAAACCATACCCCAAAAGAAACAACAACAACAGCAAAAAACTCCCACCAACTGTAACCAAATAAAAGCACACACACAAAAAAAAAAACCTGTGGAGTCCATTACATGTTGATCAACTACTCCTGATCATGAGACCTATACTGAAGTGGGTGATATACCCAATGTCACTCTATTAGAGAAAAGTGATTTCCCTTCTCCCAGCAGGCATCAGTAAAGTTCAATTGTTAATCTTTACTCTAGTGATTATATTTTTCATTCATTCAGTCAGTCAGTCACTCATTCATTAAAAAAAACATAACAAAGTGAAATATGATAAGATAACACAAAAAACTATCACATGGACATTGGACTAAACAAACCAACAGAAAGAAAAGAGCCCATGAGAAGGCACAAGAATCAGAGACCTGATTGTTCACATACTCAGGAATCCCATAAAAACACTAAACTGGAAACCATAATATATATGCAGAGGACCTGGTGCAGACCCATGTAGGCTCTCTTCATGCTGCATAAGTCTCTGTGAGTTCTTATAAGCTTTGCTTGTGTTGATTTAGAGGGTCTTGTTTTCTTGGTATCTTCCATTCCCTCTGACTTTTACACTCTTTCTGCTTTCTCTTCCTTGGAGTTCCGTGAGCTCTGAGGGGAGGTAATTGATGAGTACATCATATTTAGGGCTTTGTTTTCCAAAATCTATCACTCTGTACATAATGTCTGGCTGTGGGTCTCTGTATTTGTTTCCATCTGCTGCAGGAAGAAGTTTCTTTGATGATGTCTGAGCAAGGCACTGATTTATGAGTACAGCAAAGTATCATTAGGAGTTCATTTTAGTACTGTAATTTTTCTTTTTTTTTAAACAGGATTATTTGGTTTTACCCTGGTTTCTGGGCTATCTAGTCTCAAGCTCTTGGTCAACCAAGCAGTGTTGGATCCATTTCATGGGATAGCCTTTAAGTCAAATAAGTTATTGGTTGGTTACTCCCACGAGCTTTGTGACACCACTGCCATAGCATATCTTGCAGATAGTACACCATTAAAAATAAAGGGTTTGTGTCTGGCTTGGTGTTTACATTTTTCTTTTGATAGTGTGCAAAATATCTTCCTGTACCAATAATCCTATGGCTGAAGGCTCTATGTAGGCACTGGTTTGAGATCTCTATATTCAATGAGTTATGTAGGTGTTGTCTTCGGCAATGAGGATTTGCTGTCAGTTTGTAGAGAACAATCTAGAGTCCTCAAAACAGCATGGGTTGTTTGGGGATTCCCATGGGTCCTCTTTGGCTAACAATTCAATGAGATGTAGCCCAATCCCAGTATTGGAAGCTTCATTGGGTGACAAAAGATGGGACTCTGTCTCTCTCATTATTTGGTGATTTCATTTAGATTGCCTTCATTTATGTGCATATTTTAGGAAGTTTCTACTGTATTGGGTTTCCACACTATATCTCAAATGCACCTTAATTTTAGCAGTGTCTCCCTGTATTTTCTCTTACAACCCCCTCTCTCTTCCTCTTCCCCACATGATCCTAATCATCAATGCACCCCATACATCCATAACTATTCTATTTCCCTTTCTTAACTGGATCTATCTGTTCCCTCTAGTTTCTTACTCTATATCTACTCTCTGTGGTTCTATGGATTGTAGTTTGTTTATCATTGACTTAAAAGCTAATATCCACATATAATCAAATACATACCATTTTCATCTTTCTGAGTCTGGGATACCTCACTTAAGGTGATTTTTTTTATATTTTATTCATTTGCCTGCAAATTTCATGATGTCATTTTTTAAAGGCTGAGTAACATTCCATCGTGTAAATGTACCACATTTTCTTTATTCAATCTTCTGTTGAGGAACATCTAAGTTGTTTTCAATTTCAAGTTATTATGAATAGGGAAACAAGGAACATGGTTGAGCAAGTACCTCTGTGATAGGATGAAGCATCCTTTGATTATATGCCTAACAGTAGTATAGCTGGTTCTTGAGGTACATCAATTCTCAACTTTCTGAGGAATCNCCACATTGATTTCCATAGTGAGAAATCACTTGTTTTGTTGATCTTAGGTATTCTGACAGGTGTAAGATGAAGTTGAAAAGTAGTTTTGATTTACATTTCCCTGATAGCTAAGGATATTTAACAATTCTTTAAGTGTTTCTCAGCCATTTAAATTTCATCTATTGAGAATTCTCTGTCTAGATCTGTACCCCATGTTTTCTTGATATATAGTTTCTTTAGTTCCTTATATATTTTGGGCATTTGTCCTCTATCAGATGTGTAGTTGAAAGAAATTTTTTTCCATTATGTAGGTTGATGNTTTGTCCAAATGATAGTGTCCTTTCTCATGCAGAAGCTTCTCAGTTTCATAAGGTTCCATTTATTAATTGTTGATCTTAGTGTCTGTGCTGATAGTATTCTCTTCAGAAAGTCTTTTCCTGTGCCAATGAATTCAACGTTATTCTCCACTTTCTCTTCCATCAGGTTCAATGTGTCTGGTTTTATGTTGAGTCTTTGATCCATTTGAACTTGAGTTGTGTGCAAGGTCATCAATATAGGTCTATTTACATTCTGTATANGCAGCCATTCAGTTTGATCAGTGTCTTGTTGAAGAAGNTGTTTTCCCCCCACTATGTATATTTGCCTTCTTTATCAAAAATCAGGTGTCCATAGATGTGTGGTTTTATGCCTGAGTCTTTAATTCAATTCCATTGATTAACNTATTTGTTTTTGTTCCAATACCATGCTGTTTTTGTTATTATAGCTTTATAGTACACTTGAAATTGGGTATGGTGACACCACTAGCAATTCTTTTATTGTTCAGGACTGTTTCAGTTATCCTAGAATTTTTGTGTTTCCATATGAAGCTAAAAATTATCCTTTCATAGTCTGTGAAGAATTGTGTTGAAATTTTGATAGGAATTGCATTGAATCTGTAGATTGCTTTTGGCAGGATGGTCATTTTTACTATATTAATCCTACCAATCTATGAGCAGGGGAGATCTTTCCATTTTCTGTTATTTTCAATTTCTTTCTTCTATGGCTTGAAGCTTTTGTCATACAAGTCTTTAACTTGCTTGCTTAGAGATACTCCAAGATATTTATAATATTTGACTCTATTGTGAACTGTGTTGTTTCCCTGATTTCTTTCTCAAACCATTTGGACTATTCTTTAATGTATTTGATTTTGTCTTACAAAATGATACTATTTAGTATACTTGAGTCATAGGACTTGGAGAAATGAAGCCGGTACTGGCCTGGAATATTCATCTCCACTAGATAGCTTTCTTGTGGTGGAAGGTTCTATTCACAATACTGGGGGGAAAGGCACAAGTGACAACAACAACTTGACTTTCAAGGTCTGCTTGCTAGTGTAATAGTGGCATAGATGTTATAGGAATAAATTAAGAACTTTCTGCTTAGACTTAACACCTACTCCACAATATGTAACTTATGCCTGGTACTGTTAACTGAGTCAAAACCCATAGTTGGCTAGATCATAGATTTTAGTTGATAGAAGTTTCTTTTGAAGTAGATGATTTAATAATATAGAGAATCAAATATAATAATATAGAGAATCAAAGTGGTCAATAAACAGAGAATATGAGACTGTCGAATACTCAGCTCTAAGTAGAATATCCATATCACACTCTATCACCCAAGGCTCAGAGAATCATCACAGGAGACATAAAGACTGTAAGAGTCAGAAGTACTGGGCATCTCTAGCAACACAGTATTTGCTGTAAATGAAAGGGCTGCTGCATACATGAACTCACAATGGCTGTAAATACATGCATATAACCTCCACAAAATCAAACCATCCAAAATTTCATAATGGACAGGAAAAGGGCTCAAGAACTACCTCCCATAGCTGTAAAGCTATTGGAAATTGATGGGTGCTAGGGGAGCTAGAGGAAGTTTTCATCAGGCATATAACCTGTGAAAGGCTCTCATGAATATACAGGTGTCACTATGTGAACTCAGCTTGTTTAAAAAAAGAAGAGAGTTATAAAGTTTGGAGGGAAAATGGTAGAGGGATAGATGAGGATTTGGAGGGCATTGAATGAAAGGTAGATTTGATCAAAGCATATGTGCATGNATGGGTAAAATACGTAATATTAAAGTCTTTATGCTATCTACATAACTGACTATCATGGTGTGTAGTATTAGCTGAAGAAGAAACCAACAAAGAGAATGTAACTTCAAGGACTTCAAAATTAAATCGTTAAATAAATACTAAGAGGTTATTTCAAGTATTACTTGAATTGTCCTGGTTTGTAATATCACTTTACTTTCATTCCTTTTTATACTAACTTTATGTCTTTTAATTCTATGATTATAACAGAAAACTATGTGAACTACTATAGGAATGAATAAACTAAGGTACTCAATAAATTCTTATATAAGTTCCAAAGACTTATTTATTCATATATTGCTTATTTAATTTACTTCTTTAAATTACATCCTTTGTAACACTTATATACAGTGTTCCATGAGTTTGAGTGAGTTTTAAAGCATATCTAAAAACAGAAGAAATCTCCCGACCTCTGTTTAGTATCTGCTAATTGTACATAAGAAACATTTCCACTGAGAGTACTCTTTTGAGGAATTCTCTGTGCTAACACTCCTGGGAGAGGGATAAATGAATGGCCTGGTTGCAAACAACGCCTCAGGGATTTGAAGAAATGCATACAGTAGCAATTCACAAACTGTCGTTGATACTTTTACTACCAGCTGCCTGATGTAGGTTCTATAGCACTTGTATCAACTGTAAAGGTGAGTTCTGAAATTTATGATTGACTATGTACCTGTGGATAACAATTTCTCTGTTCTCTAAAATGAGAAAGATTTAAATGAATCTCTTCACAGTTCCACTCCAGTGGAAAATATAAGAATAAGTGAAATGGCATTTTGTTTTTAAGGCCATGAGGTCTCAGGGAAGGTTAAACATCTGTGGCTACTCATATCTAATATATACATGAATGATACACAACATTTCACCTCAGAGAACCTTCTTGAAAATTAGAAATACTTTGTTCAGTGGTTTTAAAACAATCAGTTTCCTGCTTGATTTTTTTCTGTTTNTTAATCTTAAAATTTTATAAACTTAAGAAATTATGTTTTTTCACATATACTGAATGTTTGAATGAAGTGTAAAGTCTCCTTTTAATTGTGTATCATAGGAATCAGTTTTGAGTTAATAGTCCAACTTTCTGTGATAGGTTCTCCATATGTTTCATTTATAGGTCTTAGTGTCAGACAAAAATGAGTTATGTGTTTGCTCTTTAACTGCATACATTTAATAAGTGTCATAAGTTAAATTAAATAGCATGTGATAAAAATGAATTATGACTGAAAAACATTTGAATGAACAGATGAGCAAATATTCAAAGATCCCAAGATGAATGCAGCCTAGAAATTGGCTCATCATTTAGGTTAGTCTGGTTGGTCAGAGAGGAATCTGTCTTCTTCTACCACCCCAGTACTGAGACTACAAGTACACACCACCACACTCAGCTTTTTTACATGGATTCTGAGAATTGAACTTGAGTCCTCATTATGCTTGTATGACAAGCACTGACTGAGCTATCTCCCCAGCCCAATATTATTTAATTCGTATCTCATTTTCAACTGGAAAAGAAATTAGGTCAAGATTTGTTCCTAGATTCACATTTTGTTAAAATAGAATCATGAATGGTATCAGCTAAATGAGGTATATAGGTGTTAACCTCATTCATAAAACGCCCCTAGGTTACTGATGCTGTTATTTTACAATTTTACAATTCCAGATAATTTTCTTTTTTTTTGTTTGTTTGTTTGTTTGTTTTTCCAGACAGGGTTTTTCTGTGTAGCTTTGTGCCTTTCCTGGAACTCACTTGGTAGCCCAGGCTGGCCTCGAACTCACAGAGATCCGCCTGCCTCTGCCTCCCGAGTGCCGGGATTAAAGGTGTGCACCACCACCGCCCGGCTCAGATAATTTTCTTAAGTCTTTATCTATAAAGAACATTACCAGTATCAAAATCAAGTGGCTGAGTATGCTGAGACATAGATTAAAAAATTAAAATTTCTTCTGATGCCAGTTAACTACAGTTAAAAATGTATTTGGAGTATGATGAATTAGTCAGTGGGAACTATACAAACTCCTTCTTTGTTAGAATATATTAACTTGTAAATTAGACATTTTATTATGACATCCCATATAATCTACTTTGGTTATATTTGTCCTCTCCATTACTTTTTCCTACCTCTTTCTTCTTCTTCTTCTTC